>JBCJKH010037176.1:0-10350 GCA_039877255.1 Loriculus beryllinus | reverse complement strand
ATATATTTTTTTTCTTAAAGGAAAATACTATATTGAGCCTTGTACTGAAAAACTTCACTAGATAGCTTTAAACCTTCCACTTTCCTCTGCAGAAATTAGTTATATTTTAGTTAACAGTTAAAGTCAGAGCATATAACGGAACCCCCATATTATTTTTTCTCATTACCAGTTGGCCACTGTGTTTGTCTTGCAGGCTGTGTTAGTATCACTGCCTGGTTTCTCCCTCATCTCATGGCCTTTTAAATCTTTTTTGCATGCTGAATTCTTCTCTTCCTGCAGGCAGCTCTATCCCTTAAGAGACAGTAATTACCTTGCCATTTTCTCCTGCTCAGGTATCCTCTTTTCCCACACTTTTTTAACAGACATAGTATATGAATTCTGAGTCTTTCAACTGTTTTATCATCTGCAGATACAGGCGTGTAGAATAGTCTCAGCTGGGTGTAACACTGCATTCTGCTGTACTTCAGTTCAGTAGTTAAAATACAAGACAGATTTCCATAAACTTTGACATTAAGTTTTAATTTTGTGTTTTCTCAGTGGTTGTTCTGTTGTTGTTTGTGTGTTTGTTGTATCTAGTGCCTTTGTGCGCCTGGATGGACAGGAAAATTTTGCCAATTTGCTGAAAATGCATGTTTGATTTACCCAGATAGTTGTTCTGATGGAGCAACTTGCATTGATATGAGCCAACTGGGAAAGCAACCTTTATTTCAGTGTCTGTGTCCTCATAATTTCACAGGTAAGGCATGTACAAATCATGTAGAAGTTTGTAATTTCATTTCCTTTTAAATATTCAATATAGGAATGCTGATTTTCAAAAATAAGAAACAGAGAAGTGTTTGGAGGAGTAATCACAACTCTCTGCATTTTCTGCCCTCTGCTGTGATGTCTGCAAAATTTAAATAAAGCATACAGGTTTACATTTGAAACTTCCAGTTAAGGTTATAATAAGAATAGACATAGATTAAGCTTCAGCTTAAGAGATTTAAGTGTATTTCTACATGTAGAAAGCTCTACATGTGAGCTAGATGTCTGTCATCTGATTATAGCTCTGGAGATAAAGCAGTGGAGTTTAGGAAGGTGGTTAATTTGTGTCAACCTTTATTAGTTCAGATAACTCTACTTACCTCTTCTGAGAGCTGAATCCCACTTCCTGTTTCAATTCTTTGGTTGGCCACCAATAGTCTATGCAACTTAATCTGGGGTGGAGTTAAATGATTCACATGACTTTAGAGGTCTATAAAGTAATGTGAGACTTAGTAAACAAGTTTTCAAGGCTCTGTATCATCAGTGAATAAGCATTTTCAGAGGGGAATTAGGACCACTTTTATTGGATATTTGCTAGTGATAGAAACACTTTCTTTAGGAGTGTTACTCTTCCAATTGCCTACAAAAAAAGCCTAGAAAAATAGTTTAGATTAACCAGAATGGGTTTTATTTGACAAGGAATACAGTTCCTAGTTTTGATGCCAGTCTTACCCTTTAACTAGAACCTCATTTAGGTTGGACTCTAAAATCCTTCACTAATCTTTGCATAGGAAGGTTACTGAAAGAGGATCACTGAATATGATTCACTCCAGCTTTAGGTGAAATTAAGGAAACAGGTATTAGTCATATGTATATACATTTAAAGAGATGTACCAAGAGAGATTTACCAGAATTTACAAAAATAACCATTTGAAAGACAGAAACTTTACTGCATAAAGAATGAAAATTAAATTAATTTAAAAGAATGCTAGTATTAAAAAGAGAAAATTGACTTTACTGCTATTGGGATAGACATTATAGAATCACATCCCAGAGAGCTGTAACTATCAGCTTCTTCTTTCACTTCCACCTTATCACCGCTACGATCTTTCTTCAAACTAACCTTGGGTTACTTTTTATCGGTGCAACAGCTAAAAATATGGATTTGTTAATAAAGATAATGTTCGACTACAGTGCTTCAAGGCTTTTAAGGTAATAGTAAGGTTTCTACTGTACAACATAATCATCAAACAAAAGTCTTATAGACTATAGTAAATGGAAATAAGTAGATGCAATTTATAAAATTTAACCTTACTAAACGCTGAGTTATGACTGAGTTCTAGTGGAATTGACTTCAGTGTTCGCGGAAATCTTAATATAAAGATTTTTTTCCTATGTGTGATATCCCTATAAGAGGTTCTTCATATTGTAATAGATGTATTTTTTTCCTTGTTTCCATTCTTAAATAGTAAGTTTCTCTTCACTCTTGTTCCATAGCAATATTTTAACTTATACCTGTTTAGTGTTTCATTTATGTGTTTGGGAAGG
This sequence comes from Loriculus beryllinus, assembly GCA_039877255.1. NCBI lineage: Eukaryota > Metazoa > Chordata > Aves > Psittaciformes > Psittacidae > Loriculus > Loriculus beryllinus. The sequence continues at coordinate 8,058 of JBCJKH010037176.1, read as the reverse complement.
GAGATAGGGAAGGACACTGCAGTGGCAAATTTGGCATGTTTACTTGACTCTGAATGAAATAGCATCTGCGACCAGAAAGGCTATTGCAGTTTCACATCTGATTGTTCTTAATTGTGTTTATAAATTATATACACTACAGCTGCAGCCTTTGCATTAACATTTAAATCATATTTGGGGTAGATTTATCTTAGCAAAAAGAAATATGACATGATGTAACATTGTCAGCTGTGAAAAGCAGAACTTTGATTTAAAAAGCAATAAAAGAACTCCTTTTTTTTCATACTCTTTAGTGAAACCTTGTAGAACCTTAGCACATACACACAATAAACATGCAATTTTAAACTGCATTTCTTATTTATGTTCATATATAAAATATGTTTTGGATAGTTGACACAGAAAAATATCCAAGTATTCAGCTTAGATGGTCAAAAGAGACAATAAAAAGGTTATAAAATACAGTTATTTTTCTTGAACAGATGTTACAGCTTTTGTACTTTAGACTTCCTTCTACTCTTAGTACCTTATTTTCCTTTTGCTTTTTCTCTTCTCTGAAAGTGGATAAAAACCTTTGTATCTACAACAGTGCATAACAGTAACATGGCTTATGACATTGAAATGAAACAACCCATGTCAGCAATTTCTTAGGTTTTGCGTAGGAGACCAATTGTCCTTGGAGAAGCTTCTTCTAATTAACTACTATCTTTCCTTGTGTGTAGAGCAATCATATTGTCAGGAATTGATTGGGCATGTTAGACACTTCATTTAGTTGGTAGAAAAGTCTTTTTAATTAAAATAATGTTACTGCTGCTAAAATGAGCTACACCTGAAGCAAACTCACCAACCATTATTTAAAGTACTGCTTCAGTTAGATAATTTTTCCTCATCTTCAAACTTTCCTTTTAGAATACTCATCAAGATAATTCATGGATTTATTCACATTTTTCCCCCTCTTTATCTCATTGTTTTATTGAGTTGAGACAGGGCTGCTAATTTCTACAGGTATATGGGAAATGACTATAAAGAGATTTGGATGAAGCTTGCACTATGGTGGTTCATAACAGTCTTCTGAAGAAAGTAGCTCTGATGCCGTAACAGCTAGTGGCCCAGAGAAGAAAATATGGGGCATAAATTTCCTACCTCTTTTGCAATGTAGGTAAGACAACATTTATCCTATGAACAAAACAACATCATGACATAATTGAAACCATTTCTATGTCAAAATCCAGATTCTATGTCAAATCCAGATTTTTAAATCACGTTGTTCTCCAGAACACAGGGGAGACATGATTTAACCCTGGTGGGCAGCTAAGCACCACACAGCCAGTTGCTCACTCTCCACCAGTGGGATGGAGGAGAGAATTAGAAGGATAAAAGTAAGAAAAAGCTTTGAAAGTTGAACTCCTTTCTAAAAGTAGTTTTTATTGGCAAAGCAAAAGCTACAAGTACAAGCTAAGCAAAACAAGGAATTGATTTACTGCTTCCTACAAGCAGGTGATCAGCCATTTGCAGAATATTTGGGGAAGTTCTCTATTTTATGTTGAAGTACAGTGGAAGTCTTGCAAGTCTCAACTGAAATAGATAAAAAGAACAATAACATTTCTTCAGCTGCTCTATCCCCTGTACTGAAGGTGAGCTGGTAAAGGAATCTTTGTAGCATCATGGGAGGTCTCTGTATCACAGGAATGTCACTGGAATTACAGAGCAGTATATGTCTGAGCAACAGATGCTGTCATTTGAAGCTTTGTTCATTGCACTTTTTATGTTATTACCGTTGTCACCTTTGAAAGAGAAATTGTGCACGTGGATTCCAAACATCAATGACTATGGACTGAATTAATGGAATAAAAGTAGTAACTTTCTAAGTATTACTGGAGGAATTCACTCAGAATACTTACCTTCATTAAATGAAGAAAAAGGGAACACTTCACTGCTTTGCAGAGGATTCAATTTCCTGTTAAAGAACTTTCAGTGGTAGCTGACAGAAAGCAAAACCAACAACCAAAGTACTTAAATCTCTAATAGTCTTCAACAGATGTCTAGAAATGTTTCCTGCTGTTTAAAATGCCTTTTAGAAGGCGTGACTGAATAGCATTAGTTAGGGTGAAATGCAGATGGTTTTAGCTAGGGCACAGGTCCTTACAAAGATTTGTCAGCTAAGAAGATAGCAAGCTGAATTATGTGAAAACATAATGGTGCCAGTCCATCTGGAGCATTCCACTGTAGTAACTGAGATAAAAGGATGGAAAAATAAGCAATCAAAAAACAAAAAGAACACATAAAAACATAAGTGTCATAATATTTAGCTTGAAGCAGATAAACTTAGAACAGTAAGCAAGGGTTAATATCTGATATTACACCATACTTGTGGGAACTCCATGCAGACTGTGACCTACAGCAGGTTAAGTCAGCAATTATTCTCAGATCTTGATTTCCACAAGAAATATTAAGACTACTGAAATTTTCATGCTGGAAATACTTTTTATTCTTTGGCATCCAGCAATTGCATGAAAAGCCAAAAGACTGTAAGAGTGTTCTACTTGATTTTTCAAAGAGAAATATAATATCAGTATTGAAGTTCTGGCTCCTTTTTAAATAGAACAGAATGTTCCCAATGCACAGAATATCTATGAATATGTTAATATTTTTTAGTATTTCAGTTTCCAGTTTAAATCGCTGTACAATGAATGTATTTTGCCCATATGAATAAGAAAGAATTTTGATAGAATTTTAGTCCATCAAGAATAGTTACATGGTTAACTTGAAGATTCTGTAGGTTGTTAAGAAGCATATGTAGTGTCAATGTCTATGGATTTCTGAGTAAATAATTAGTAAAGTTCTCATCTGGAAAACATGCCTAAAAATTTGCACTTAAACTTTACATGTAAAATGCTCCAGCTGTCTACAGCTGCTCATGAATTTCAAAAACTTTTCACTTATCTCTGAAAACCTTCTTTTTATTTTTAAGCAAAGTACAAACTCCTTGGCCTTTTACTTTCTGGGACTGTCAGACCAGCACTCAAACCAGAGTGATGCTCTGCATCACTGACTATTTTAAAAGTAGCAAAATTTCAGAGACGTAGTAGGAATGTTTCCTCATCAGTGTGTTCATGTGAAAGGCTGACCTCAAAATCAGGTGTATACAAAAGAAACTACCACTTTCTTTTCCTACTTTCCAATACCTACCAGGGCTCATTTTACGAAGGCACAGAGCTCCCAGATTTACCCTCAGGAAGTTTTCAGACCTCTGCTGATTGGCTTTAGCTTGTCTGTCTCTTCTGACGTCTCTTCACAGATATTAGTGTCTGTATTTTTTTTGTTGTTGTTTTTTTTGGTGGGTTTTCTTTTGTTTGTTTGGTTGGTTGGTTGGTTTGGTTTGGTTTTGGGTTTTTTTGTTTACTCATTCAGAGTGAGACCTGAAAGGAAAGGTCTTTTCTCCATGGATCTCCATTCATCTCTCTCATAGGGAACACCAGTGCATTATTCATTCTCATTACCCAACATGTAAATCAGCTGTAAGTGACAAGGGAAAGTAGGAATTTTAAGCTTTCTTCAGTCATTCAGAGAGGCAGCTGGAGAGATAGTGTACATTCAAATTAGCTGTATATCACCACCAAAAAATCATCAAATCATCAATAATAAGCAGGAGGGAACTACACGTTTTATGTAAATTCAGTCAAAAAGCCTTCAGAACAAGTTGTTTGAAGTGGTTTAAAAAGTTGATGATCTGTAATAGCCATAGAGACATTTTTTTTCTGCTCCTCAGCTGAGCCTGTGTTGATTAGCTCAGCTGGGAACAGCATTTCAGATCTTACCTGGGTAGAAAAATTGTTGACAGTGCTGTAAAATCACCTATCACACTAATAGGTTTAAAACATGATAAGGTGTGTAGTATAGATTCAGAAATAACACATTTAAAAATAGAAAATGCATTGGAGAGATAAAAAACAGTAACATGTAGATTTAGTGGCTGTGTTCATTACACAGCTGATCTTTGTAGCTCTATTTTGTTTCTTTAGAAGACATTAGTCTTACATCGTTTAGCTCCTGAAGCCTTTCTGTAAGGTGGAGGCATTCAAGATGGAATTCAGTGTTTCTGAAGAAATTATCATGAGTGAAACTATGTAAAAAACATGATTAAGAAAAACAGTTACCTGTTTTACCATGTTCAACTAAACCAATCCACTACAGTATTCTTGCACCAAACTGAACATCAAATTTCCTCCTTAAAGAATGGATAATCATGCTTAACCAGGTATTACTTATTGTTTCACAAACACAGGGTACCACATCATTAGCTGACATAGCCAGCTGTATCTCCATTGAGGCTAGAATTACGGGAACATATGAATTAAAAACTCCAAGGCTTTCTTTCTTATCTTTGTGTTTAGTAGTTGTTTCTTCTAAAACAAAAAAGCAAGCCAACATTCTGTTCAAATACTTCTTCCATCCAGATAGTACAGTGTGACACAGTTTCATCTCTGTTATTGATGACTGTTATTGATGTGTGTTTTTCCTATGACTTACCTGCTTGCTTTTTAACCTGTATTACACTGGAAACTTATACTCAGCAACAACTTCTATGTTTTGGTCTTCATTCTGGGACTCTGTGAATAGCTTAGGTTTACTTTTTCTGAAATATACTTGTTTCAGTTTCTATTTCCTGAGACATATCTCGCTTTTAAAACATGTTCCTTTAAAGTATTTAATCTCTTTACATATGTTTTTATTTTATCTTACTCCTCTGTATTGGCCGCCAATTTAGTATAAACTATGTGATTGAAGTTCTGTTTCATCTGCTTTCTAAGTCATTAATAAGAACATTAAATAACATTAGAACTCCATCAGTTAGAGTACTACATCCAGCTCTGGAGCCCTCAGCTCAGCAAAAAATATGGACTTGTTGGAGCAGGTCCAGAGCAGGTCCAGAAAAATGATCAGAAGGATGGAACCTTCCTGTGAGGAGAGGTTGAGAGAGTTGGGGTTCTTCAGCCTGGAGAAGGCTCCAGGGACACCTTACTGTGGTCTTTCAATACTTAAAGGAGTCTTAGAAGAAAGATGGGAGACAAAAATTTTAATAGGGCCTGTAGTGACAAGATGACGTATTGGTTTTAAATTAAAAGAGGATGGGTTAAGTCTAGAAATAAGGAAGAAATTTTGTTGCAATGAGGGTAGTAAAACACTGGCACAGGTTGCCCAGAGAGGTGGTAGATGCCCCATCCTGCGAAATATTAATGGGGCTCTAAGCAAACTGATCTACTTGAAGATGTCCCTACTCATTGCCGGGGAGAGGACTGGAGGGTGGACTAGATGAATTTTGAAGGTCCCTTCAGACCCAGCAAATACGGGCTCTGTCCCAGTGCACTGACTGGGTGTTTACTCCAGGTTTATAACCCATATCATCCTATTCTCAGTCCAGAATTCTTATATCTAAATGATAAGAGGCAAATTTGCCAAGGAATTTCTATAAAATTCAAACATTCCCACCAGCTTTCTGGAACTCCTAAGTGTGACATTCATGCCTCTTCCAAAGAGCAGAGGAGGCAGCAAGGATGATGTTTTTTATCCAAGCTGGGTAGGATGCTCCTTCTGGAAGATTCTCTCTCTCTGTGTATGGATGTGTGAATGGTTGTTCTGGATTTCTTCATATTTCATATATGATGACTGACTGATTCCCTTCAGGATGAGTTTAAAAGACATTGAAAGGAGATAAAGCTAGATGAAATTTCTCTTGTTTCTGGCATGAAAAATATTTTGCATATTCTTCAAGTATCCTGGGATTTCTTTAATGAACTGTCTTTCTTAGTGAGATGTGAAGGGTGCTTTGGCAACAAGGAAACAACCACCCCTCTCCCAGGAGAATGAGACTGTTTGAAAAGGAGGTCTGTAAAAGACTGTGCCAAAGGCTAAAATCTTTAAGGCCAGGTTTCCAGCTAAATTCTGGAGGCAGCTATGAGAAAGGACAGATAATCTATTAGATGGTCAAAAGTCAAATTGTATGTTCCAGAATAATGAGTTAATTTAAGAGCCAAGGTTAATAAAATACATATCAAGCAAACACAAAGACATTGTGTAAAAAAGTAGCTCAGCTGATAGACTCTATGCTAAAACAATAGTTAAAGAGACACGTTTAGGAAGGACTATTCCATAAAAGTCCTTGAATACTACATTTCATTCTAAACCAGGAGAAGATGAAATTTTAACTGCATACTAAACATTCAAGACTATGTGTCCGTATAATTCATGCAGCTAAGTCATAAGCTCACTGTGGTCAGCAGAAGTATTCCTGATCTTTCCAGAAAGCTTTAAATCCAGCTCCATGTAAATAAAAAGATACTGGACAATAAAATTAGAGAATAAACCGAATAATGTTCACTTGAACCAATTACTGTTTGAATTTAAGCTTGGATCCCCTTAGCCTATAAAACTGGAGCAGTATTTAGTGTTTCACTTTGCTCTCACTTACTGGGACATGTGTGTCTTTGTGTTAAAAGGTTATGTTGCTTTCATAAGAGGAGAAATAGCTTTCTAGAAAACTGGTCCATGGTATGGTGCAAATGTGCCTAATATCTTTAACCCAATCAGATTTAGTATATGAGGAATTCCAATTTCAGAACTGGTTATTTCCAACCCCAGCAAATTTTTTTTTTTCAGGACGCAATGAAAACTATTTGCGTTAGATCTTAATTAGAAAATCTGTGTCATTAGAAAAGTATGAATACCACATTTTTCTTGGGTTTACTTTTATAATCCCTTCCTTTCAGAAGAATAACTCGTCTTCACTGGCATATGTAAAACACCACCCTAAAATGGAGAGACAAGGAATTCTGGAGGTAAAATAAGTGAGAAGTTATCATTAAAACTTCAAATTTTGACAAAAATAATATTAAAACATTATTTTCCAAATACCACTGCAGATAAATATGTACATTGTGAAACCAGTTGCCATTTGAGATGGCTGTATCATTCATTCTTTTTTTAATCAAACATTAAGAGAGAGGTAATGATCATCAATGCATGAGCTAATTCAGTATGAGGTGTCTTTAGCAATCTAAAAAGTAATAATTTGGTCTAAACAGGTTGTCTGGATTCCATCTTTTGCCAGTGGAGATAAGTTGTAATCACCTCATCCCATCATTAGCAGAAATCTCTCCACCAATGGGATGAATTATATGTTCCTGTTTTTCATGTTTAGCTATAGAGAGGCAAGATTTGTTTATTAGTATGCAATTATATTTTATTCCAAAGGGACTGAAAAGCTATATATATTGACCTTAACTAAATCTTCATATTAATATTTATGATAGCAACTTTACTAAAGACAGATCTTTCATGTAGCCTGTAATAGAATTATCAGATTCCACTGTCAAACCCAAGTCATTCATGCTTGATTGTTGAACTGTCTGAGTTACAGTAAGACAGACACTTCAACACCTACGTATGTGAACTGTTAGATCAATTCTGTCTCCTTTTTTTACTCTTTCCTCATTCGCTGTAACTGCTTTACTTTAAAAAGCACAAAGATTAATTACTATACCTAGAATTTTCTAAAAATACTTATACTGCTCAGCTCAACACAAGTATAAATGAAAATGAGGAAATTCACAGAATCTGTGAAAACCTATTTTCCAGTTTCTAGCTGATCCCATAAAAATTACTCTGAGTGAATTTGTCTTTCAAAATAATTAAATGGAAAGTTCTTGGAATAAATCATTGCTAATTTTTAAGCACCTACAATGTAAATGTCTATACCAGGCTTGTCACTCTGTGCTGTCTACAGGTCCTATGGAGGAACTGAGAATTTTAAAGACTCCAATTATCTGACCTATTTTACACTTCAGAGTTTCTCACGGTCGGTAAATAAAATAGCATAGATGTAAGGGTCCACATATCAGAAGAGGAATCTTAATGGCCCATGTCCTGCCAAAGAAAATATTTTTTTAATGGTATAGAATCATAGAATAGTTAGCGTTGAAAAGGACGTTAAGCTCATCTAGATCCAACCCCCCTGCCATAAGCAGGGACGCCTCACAATAAACCATGTCACCCAAGGCTTCATCC
>JBCJKH010037175.1:0-12441 GCA_039877255.1 Loriculus beryllinus | reverse complement strand
CCTGGTTTTGCTCTTTCTATCTGATGGACCAAGCAACTTTCTCCAAATCTGAAGCCATCACAGCACTCCTGTTGCCTGAGTAGGCATATCAGTTTAGAAGCCTATTTGTGGAGGCAGAACGGTTAATGTTGTGAAGTCAATTAACACTACTGAAAAATAAGTAGGTCTCTTCCCTTTGTAGCAGCACATATCTATAAATGAGTAGGAGCACAGTCTAGAGGAGAGGATATAGTTGTAAACATGAGCCACCCGCCTGACTGTATTTCTTGCTGGAAGCTCTACTGATGACAGCTTCTCCTTTCCTTTCTCCTTCCCACTGACTTCCCACTCAGCTCTGTGCTGAGGCTCCTGCTCTGTGCGGCAGCCAGGTGGAAGAGGTATAGGAGTATCTTATAGCAGAATTGATTCCCAGTAGCAGGCCAACTTCTGCTTTTAATTATTTGCATGGTCATCTCATTTATTGTTTTATCTAGAAGGCTCACATGCATGGGGCATTATGTAGTGTATCTTATCTAACTAAAAATAAATTGGATCTATATAGCAAATTCACTTAGGAATACCTTCCATTTGTTCCACTAGGTGCATTGCTGTGTATATACTTTACTTCCTAAGCCAAAAACCATTCATTTTCTCTGAACATCTGGCTGGCATCTGTGAAATCTGCAGTATGCATCATTAATCAGAATATCATTGTGAGATTTGGTAGTGACAGATAGCTAGGGTAAGTTCACTATATTAATGCAATAATGCTCACTGGGTACTACAAAGCTACAGCTTTCACTGTGCACTTGACAATTTCTTATTAGGATTCATAGAACCACATGCAACAGTCAAAACCACAGATCACTAGGATATTTATTAGGAAATGAGACTCTTGAATAAGAAATGTGATTCAATCTTCTAGTAATATATTATCTTGACCTCTGCATAGGCTTTTGCCAATTTTATGACAGAGCAACGTTAAATTGAGTGGGTGGTGTAAGCTAGGAAGGATTACATGGACCAGAGGGAACAGATCCTGTTACTGTTGCGTTCCAGATATTTCTAATTTGAGGGTTTTCACAGGACAATAGTTTTGGAATAGTACACACAGTACTTGTTTACAGGAGTTAGTGAACTTCACTGAAACATATGTTCAAATTTCCCTCTTTTTTAATAAAGATTTTTTGTTTCTTCATCCCAGTTTCTGTAAAAAGGCCCTCGATACATGATGTGAGCTATGCATAGGGTATGTTAGAAGATCCACATAGGGTGTGTGGGAGTCCTCCATCAGAGGCCTTTCAAAGCAGGTTCTTCCACAGAAGTGTGGTGGGTTGTGGGAACAGAGGATGGTGAAAGGAAGCTGGCAGACGTATATTCACATGGAATATATTAAGCACATTCCAGTTGCTCCTCTGGGTTTCCCCAATAGCTTAAACCTCTGCATCTGACTTGCTTGGGTTTATGACCTCTTATTTCCCCTCCTTTCGTGCTCTTGATGTTCATTCTCCTTCAGCATGGCTTTGTCTGCCCACACAATTTGTTTCTGTAATGTGCTTCATCATTCTAGAAGTTGAAGGCAATGCACTTTCCATCCTTACCCTCTACTGTTTCCTCCGCAGAATTTCAGCATATTCATATGTTAATGGATAGCTATGCAGTGCTTTTATATTAAATGCCTTACCACATATGTACCAGCTGATTCTTGAATTATCTTAGAGTGTAAGTATTATAAATTGTAACAGGCTTCTCTTTCACATTCTGAGTTGAACTCAGATGTTCCCAGATTCCTTCCCTGCATTTCTATTGCTAGGCTTTTCTAAGAACACTGAATAATGAGTAATCCTGCTCCACATCAAAACTGTGAGATGCATTTCAGAATACCATTTGTAATTACGTTTGTCATTCCACAACATTTGGCATGCTGCTGCTGGTGGCCTACTTGTTGACAAGGAACAGATTTTGTGACAGGCCACACAATATACCATAAAATACTGAGTATCAACACTGGGCAATCAATCAAACTTGCTTAATAATACAAAGAAATTATTATTTGAGGAATACTAAGTGTTCTTAGGACCCTACCCAGAGATGAAGGTGGTTTTGCTAACTCATGCTGCCATTAGACCAGCAAGGCATACTGTTTTAATGCAGGAGTTAAGAGAACTTCTGTGTTTCGATCTTGTCAAGGTCGGGTAAGAGAGAGTTTAAATACGGGGACGAGGGACAAAAGTAGCTAATCTAGCAATGAAAAAGCACATCAAGCAGCCAAGCTCAGAAAAGAACTTGCATTTTGATTTATGCTTTGTAGCCACTGCTGTGTGCTTGCAAAAAAAAGACAGGGCCCAGGGAGGGAAATGTTTGGACTATGTTCACTGTAGCGGTGTGGGAACTAAGCACTTCTTTTGTTAAATCATTATTAAAGCAGGATAGAAATTAGTTGCAGTCTCTTAGCTAAGCTTCCATACAACTAATGTAGCCCAAAAAGATATCATTTTTCAGGCAGCTAGCTGACTTGAGAGGCAGTAAGGTGTTCATTTTGAGCTAAACTTTATTTTCAACCGTTGTGTATTTTATAATAATTACGTGCTAAGAACAGCTTCTTACACTATGAAAGTTCACATGACTCTTCTGAACAGAATGTTTGACAGTCTTGAATATGATGCTATACTTGCAGTTATGTCTAAATTAATCTGCATTAATTCCTTTGCTGCCATTTTTTGAGTTCTGTCTATTCTCACAGTAGCCTTTTATAAGGTAAGCTTTTATTATTTGCAAGCAGTCAATAGCCTTTTTGTTAGATGGCATATGATTTTTACCTTTTCAAGCAATAATAATCAAGAGAAAGTTTTAATCTGAAAGTTGACTGAAAGAAAACAAACCACCACAACCAAACCACACAAAAAAATGGAAGAAGGCACATGAATTTTAAGTTTGTGGATAAGAAGGCCGAATGATTCATTCTGTACCTGTGGAAGGAAGAGAAGTATTAACTATGGAAGATGACCATTAAAAAACAGCATTTGTCATTTAGTCTGAGCTGCAAGTGTCAATGTTTTCATATAGGATCATACTCTGACTCACTTTAAAATGGAGAGAAATATACACATTGATGGGGAACTAGTCCAAAGTCTGCTGTTAGCAGCAGCATGGAAATAACCAACACCTAACTGGCATCGCTAGCTGCCTTGCCTTATTTTCCAAAGATTATTAAGCAAGATCAACATCCCTGAAGAAACAAGTTGGTCTTTGCTCATGCTACCATGAACACCTACTGAATCATAGGAGGTGCAGCCAAGCCTTCCCAGGTGATCAAAAGGCAGTTGCATTCTTTGACTTTAGTGAAAGCAACTGTCTCTTTCAGGGCAAACTAGAGGAAAAAAGGCCACTGCTTTATGGCAGCTGGAACAGAAAGAAGGAATATCAGAATGACTCAGGGAGAGAGAGAATGAAATAACTAATGACTGACTGGGAGAAATGCTTCAAGGCATGATGGCGTATGTGTTTTTTACCTAGTAACAATTTTTACCTGTAGCAATTATGTGGGGCAATATAGGCAAGTTCAGCCTCATAGTCTGCACTTCCTAGCTAGACCACTGCCTCCAGTGGTGTTGGTCAACATGAGGGTAGCCGTAGGAATCTTTTCTACTGGTTCTAGTTTTGGTGAAATGGCCTACAGTGCTAAAGGAACGTAAAACAAACTGTAAGAATGCGTACAGTTTTTGAGATACCAGCACCCAGATGCTCAGCTATTGCAGTTTTCCATTTTCCCTCTAACAGTCCAAAAGCCATATGACCACTTTGTAGGAATTAGAAACTTAGTTAAAGAGCCTGTGAGAGTAGCTCTTGTTTAGCCAGGGATGTGCGACAGTTTCCAGAAGGAGGATATATATTTTGGGTCCAATGCAAATTGCTAGCCACTACTGTTGTTGTCTATGGCAGTCTGGCCAAGGATAAAGAGCCCAAATTCTCATTACAAGACTATCTTTTATATACCCCATCATGTTGTTCACACAAGGCCCCAGTGGTCTAATAAAGCCTTTATTATGGTGCAGTAGTCTCTTTCATTAGTATCATTGTAGTACGTTGAGAAATGGTGGACATATACAGGAACAAAAATGTTAGAGGCAGGAGGTAAACCCGAATGGAGCCCTGCTCCATGTGGATGCATCTGCTAATATAGACGAATAAAACCTAGTGATACGGAAACTGTTGTTCAAGCCAGAAAATATGAGCCTGGATTCTGACACAGCTATAGGTATAAAACTGTAGCCAAGAAGACCCTTTAACGGTTTGTCATAAACTTTGGACAGAAAACAATTTCCTAGGTTTTTTTAATTCATAGTTCTCTAACAGTATTCAAATTGAAGTTTTGGAGAACTGGTACTTTATGTTGGTAGCTGTCTAGCTAAAGATTTATGGTTCAAACAAAGCCCAGATAAATAACTGTCACTTCTAGTTTCTGCTTGGCAGTGTTCTAATTTTTGATTTAGAGATGACCAAGAAGATGACATTTGTACCAGAAGAAATTTGAATAATTCAACATCTTTGTTACAAGTTTGATGGAAAAAATGAAGCACCATGAATACACTTTTAGTTCTGTGATTAACTACAATGAAGTAGAGTTCTCAGTGAGAAGACCTTTATGAAATGTCATTTTTTATAAAAACACTATGTATTAAATCATTTTAAAACTCAGCTCCTTAATTTAAAATATCCCTTTCTTATATTAAAATTAAGCAAAATGGCATATCATCATGGAATTTCTGTTACAGTTTTCAATTAAATTAAAGCAATATCTCCTAAGGGGGAAAACAAGGTCTGACTCATTTATGGGTACTTGCATGGTAGCCAAAATGCTGGCGTGTTACAAAATTTTCAAAGAATATTATTTATTTTATATTTTTTTGAAGTAATTTTTGTGCTAGTATGAACCTGACATAATAAATGCTTGGCAGCTGGCATGGAAAAAAGTCTGTTCTGTTGCAATTACATTCACTCAGTATTAGTAGTATGTGGTAGCTTCGAATAGAAGATCTCTTATTTTAAAAAAAGATTCTAGAAGTATTTTCTGAGATTCTAGTGCTGTGAGGCATGTGTGTGCTTGCTGTGACTTTGATGACATACACATTTTAGACAGCCTAAAATTTGACTTCTAAAATATTGCTACAAGATCATCAGGTTTTTAAAGAGTGTCTTAGATTCTCATCTCATTTACAAATTAAGATTAGATGCCCTGTTATGCTAGTGTAATTGTACTTACCTTTTCCTGATCTGCTGTGGAAAGTGGAACTGTATTTGTCCTTGCCGTTTCACTAGGCAGAGAAAACAGAGGTCACCCTTGGGAAGGAATGTAATAAAAGCCTGTAACAAGGACAAATTTGGAGGTTGGTGATGCTGAAAGATGATTCTTTTAGCTGCACATTTGCATTAATTTGGAAGCTTTGTAAAACAGAGCAGCCAATGTGGATTCCTTCCTATTATTTGATTCAGGCTATAGGATTACTTTGTTTCTTGAAAGGTCAAATTTTAGAACTTTTACTTCATCAGCCGATTAAGGGATTTACTTGTTAATATCCAGAAAACAGGCTCTCAAAGAGTAAGTGCTATCAATTTTATAAAGCATTTCTTAAGCAGGGAAGTGGTTTCTTTAAGAACAGAACTCAGATCGGCACTATTATACTCTCAGTGGTTCAGGTTTAGTTTTTCTAGCCTAATTCTTGAAGGATTGCACTTACTTTTGTAGATGGCACAAATGAAACCAGTACATGCCTGTCAACAGAAAATACAACTCTGTATAAGTCGCAGTAGGAGATTGAAATTTTTTGATTGCAAATAATGTAATCAAAAGCCATCTTTCTAGATTCCTGAAAGTCATTGTCTCTTGAGGTTAGTAGAGGTACATTAATAATGATTAGCAAGTGTATATCAGCAAAGAGACTGTCAGAGCTGAAATAAAGTTTCATGAAGATCTCCCATGAGAGTCAGTGGCAAACTGGTTGCCATTTTGTGTCAGTATTTCCATGCTTTGTTTTTTCTGTTTCCTTCATTGTGAACTAATTGCCAAAATTGTTTTCTTTAGTATAGGCATAGGAGTTGCTACTTCCTTTGCTGGTAGACAGGCTCAGCAATCCAGTATTAAAATTATCATAAAACATTGTTATTCATAACTTCTGAGATCTGGGAGCTTTTGCATAGTACATAACAGAAACAGGAGCTGTCAGTATGTATTGTGAATAAACACAGGAGAGTGATTCATACCAAACCTAATATAGAGTATGTGTCTGACGTGATGGGAACTCAAGTCTACATCATTTTCTTAATAAAAATATGAGCATCAGTTTGGTGTGCTTTCAAACAAAGAGTGCTCCCATACTACTAGACCATGGAGTTTGTTTCTACTTCCTGTGTCCTAATGAGTATTTGCTTTTTCCAAAAGAAGTGAAATAATTTTGTCAGGAAGGAATGTTTTGGTGTCCCAGTAGTTAGGATGTTCTTCCGGGAAATCGCAAGTTATGTTTTTGCTTCAAGTTTAATCATAGCAGAAATTTGAGTATGTGTGTTCCACATCCTGTCTTAGTGCCATAACCTCTAGGATAGGTGCAAAATCGTGGTTTCTGACCTTAGATTTGACTGGAAATTTCTGACTGGCCAGGACACAGCTTCCTGGTTGACAGCTTGGTATGTTTCCATGAGCAATTGTTGTTTTGGTACATGGATAGTCTGAATTACAAAAAACCAAACTTTGTGGAAGGCAAAGAGAAAGGAGAGGAGTTAAAAAGGAATCTTGACTGGTTGCATGCAATATTTATCTCTCAGTGTGAATGTTTAGGGCATTTACCCTAGTGAGGTATGCTGTGTTCTTCACCATGGCAGCTCACTAGTTGTCATGGAGATTGCACCCCACCTTGTGTTTTGCTTTAAGATGTGATAATTCAGAGAATATAACTTGGCCTGGCTACAGGAGGGGAGGAAACTACTTTTAAACTTGCAAATCTCTAGTTTTGTTTAACAGTCTGAACTTCTCTGGCGTGTCTAAATGATTCCTGTAAAACACTGGTGGCAATAGTGGGGAAGAAGTTAACAGTTCAGGCTCTCAGGGCAACCTGGATATTTACCTTGAAATAGCTACCAACAGTTGGCAGTAACATTTGACATTTCAGTTAAATTGCTACTGACTTCTCTTCTTAGTGCCAAAAATTCTAGAGTGCTTTCCCAAATGGAGATGAGGAAATTTACAGACTGCTGTTCTTGAGACTTTTTTCTGCTTTAACATTATAGGACAGGCTCTCATCACTTGTGGCCTCTTGATTAAACTTAATTGGACCTTGGCAATTTTACTTTCCCTCTTTCTTGGACTGCTGGGTGTTTTGCATGCTTACATGGGTTATCCACTGGAGGTTAGCACAGTAGGTTATTTTGTTGCCTGATGCCTGTACAGTAGGGGTGGCCAAACTTTTTTGACATGTTGGCTGCACAGTGATTTGCAGATTAAAGCTCTGGTCTGCAACGGTGCCAGCAAGGCTGCTCTCTCTCACTGACACATTGCAGTGCTTTAAGTTACAAACTCTTTGCTTACCCTTTCAGTCTTATTAGAGTTCTTATCCCACATTTCCTTTTGGCACAAAACACTCCATTATTTCTGCTTTGTCCTGAGCTCCACTCCTATCTCTGTCTCAAGTAACTCACAAAAATGACAGAACAAATAGAAATAACTGGTTGTGCCCTACCTGTCTTGCAGAGGGGACACAGAAGGGACTATTTCTGCTGCAATATGGAGTACAAAACTGGCTCAGATATTATCCTTAGCTTAGAGTGTGGCCATCCATGAGCAGCTGCGTTTACAACAGGTGGTCTTAAAGGAATGCATCTGATTTTTTCTCTCAGAGGTTGCAGAGGTAGATGGGCTTACAATGAAAACACACACAAAAAAAAATTGAAAAAGAAAAATAAAATAAAAAGACCCAAAGATGTGGAAGCACTGGCATCTCTGTGGGTCTGTTACTGACTTTCTTGGAGGAAGACCTGTGATTATAAGAGAACATGAAGTGAGAGGGAAGTCGTCTTACCATTTTTTTTCCCCTAGTTTTACTCAGTAAGTCCTAAGAACAGTTTTACCATTTCGGAGCAAAGGCTCCACCTGGTCTAGTATTCTGCTTTCAACACATCAATTCTTTCAATAGTATTTTGGTTTTGTCAGCCGTAAGATAGTGACTAGGGAAATGTCAGAACAGGAACAGGAGGAATGTATGTGATCCCTTTAATACTTTTTCAGCTACTTCAGCTACCAGTATTTTTTAGCTTGAGATTTTGTAAGCCTGATGTGACTTATCTGCTTTAGTTACCTGCAATAGATAATTCTCTCAAGTACTTATCCAGACTTCCTTTGAGTCCATGGAAACATTTTGCATTCACATCCTTTGGCAAGGATGTTAGAATTTACTACTCACAGCATAAAGAAAATAACTTTTCTTTTTTTTTGCTTCTTTGAACCTGGCTTGTACTAACTTCTTTCCTAACAACTTACATATCTGAAATTTGTGAGAAAATATAAGCTGTCTTTTTACTTTATTTTGATTGTCTTAAAGGCTAAGGTGGACTGTGGGTTATACTTATTATTACCATCATTTCCTATCGTAGTTTTACTTAAGGTATTCTAACCTTTCAGAATGAATCTAAATTTGGGTATTCATGTAATGAAGGCAGAGATATCACAGGAATCTGTAGGAACTAATCGATGGGATTTTTAAAATTCGATGGTGCCTATGGGAGGAATTCCTTATTAAAACATTTCATCTCTTGCTGAAGGTAAATAAAGAGATGCTGGTTTCAAGTGCCTTTTTCTGTTCTTCTGAATGAAAAATGTGCAGTGTGTGAGTATGGGCACAGAAACAGAAGGGACTGTTCAGGGCTGTTAAGGCCTATTAGTGCACTCAGAGCCCTGCCATATCACATGAACAGTATGGCTGATGTACAAAGCACTTTTACAGGGGTAGCCCTCCAAACACATTTTTGTATTAAGTGACTTAGGAAAGGGTGAACTGATTTAGAAAAACAAACAAGCCCAGTCTGTTGTTTTCAAATGTTTACAGACTAATTCCAAGCCTTTTTCAAATGTTTGCATTGATTCAGAATTGTTTCTTTATTTTATTTTGCTCTGTCCTTTCTGTTTGGGTCTGTTGTACTGCTCTGGTGGTCTTACGTTGGTGGTAAAAAACAGTATAAAATCTGCTCCCATGTCTGTCAGCTTATCTCTCCTTCAGTGTTCCTGCTGAGTTCTTGGGTTCTTTACTGCAGGAAATGCAGTAGTTAGATGGGCTTACCGCAGAAAGTGCAGTAAAGTTACTTAAATAACTGTATCAGCAGGACACAGAGGTTTTAGGGACCGTCTTCCACCCAGTCTGAGCATTCAAGTTCAGTCTAAACTTTCTACTAACTTGATATGTGTTGATTACAATCAAGAATAGGAATGTCTCCTACAGCGAGCACAAGAAAAATCCCTTCAAAAGGTATTATCAGTGGCTTATTGGAAAGAAAGTGCTGGCAGCAAACAACTGAAAGAGCTAACTTACAAGTAGTTATGCTTATCGTTAGATATTGAAGGTGAAGAATGGATTTTACTTTTTTATTTTCTCTTGTGTATCCATCTGGTTGCATTAAGATCTAGAAATGCATCAGAGTTCTCCATAGGGCCTTAAGGCATGACAGACTTAGAGACTTCAAATAAAGTCTTAAACCATTTTGTAGAGTTAAGTTTGTCCCATATTCTGTCTGTTACCATTAAAAAAAAGGTCCCTGGCTTTAGATTATCATGTGACCAAATCAACAAAGAATCCGCAGATAAGTAGTAACTTTTGAACACGTTAGGAAGGAACACTGTCATTGTAAAAGTGACTGTGATGTAATTATATTTATTTGGAAATACTATTTTACAATAGTGGCAAAACAATTGGTTTTCAGTAGAATAATTGAAAGACGTATTCACTGTATCTAATGTGCAGAGGTGTCTGAAATTCATCCAGGAGAACGAGTCAAATATCTGAAAGGCTAGTAAAGACTCCAGGAGGTCCTGAAATTTAAAAGAAATACCAGAAGGACTGTAAACAGTAAGTGTTTAACGAGTGCTGACTTAAAGCTACTGAAGATATAATAGGTTTAAATTTACTGTTAGGAATGATAAAGTGTAGAAGGTCTAGCTTTGATGTATGTCCAGAACCACCAGTATGATAATTTCTGCCACTTTGATGTGGGTACCTGGGCTACAGATTTTGGAATTCTGTGTGGTTTTAGTCAACCTAGTTTCTGCCAGGGCCAAAACTGGAGGGGAAATGTGCAATCCATAAAAGTCAACCACAGAAAAAGTCAACCGCAGGGAAACTAGTCGAATAACATTAGGAGTCTCAATTGAACCCATGAATGTCAATACATGTAGTAAGAAATTACATTGACATGATTTGTTGGGCCTAAGTGCAGTGCTCTGACATGATGTATAGCCTTTTCTTGAGTGCAACAGAAAATGATGGCCTCTGGCATATTGCTTAGTTTGCTACAGTACCTTACTTTAGAGCTAAGGTACCTAGAACAGGCATCTTAACATCTAAGTGGAGGCTACTACCATCTTGATAGGAAGAAAACTGGTTATGGCCCCAGTTCCTATGGAGGTCATTCTTGAAACACACAGTGCACTTAAGAAAGTTGGTATAGGCTTTCTTAAACAAGTGTGTTTTCATGGATCATATTCAAAGGAATTCTAAGCCCTGAGTAACTGTATCATTCAAAGTGCAGTATGGTAAATTAAAGATCATTCAGTAATGCTTACATGAAGCTGCACCAGAACTAGCAGTTGCATCTAAAGAAAGAGAATCCATAGTCATAATTGAAAGTTCTCTGAAATCATCTCAGTGTGCAGCAAGCAGCCAAAAAAAGCTGATAAAGTGCTGGCCTTATCAGAAAGAGTACTGAGAACAGGACAGAGAGCCAGTTACATAAACCCCTGATGTTCCCACATGCTAAGTACTGTGTGTACTTCTGATTTTTACATTTCAAGAAGAGATAGTGGAGGTAAAGAAGGTTCATAGGAAGGCAATTTACATGATAATGGGGATATAACATCTGCCTTATGAAGAGCAACTGAAACAGCTAGGACTGTTTAGTTTGAAACAGAGAAAGCTGGAAAGGGTTACAATCAAGGTTTACAGGCATGAAGGTGATGGATAAGATGAATGCATATGTTAATTAGCTGTTAAAATGGTGCTGTTAGAATTAGGAGATACTTGCTGAAACTAACAAGAGATAATATTTTCTAAGGCAGATAGCTGATTTTGGTATGTGTTACCACAAAAGACTGTGGAAACAGTATCAGTGGGTTCAGAAAGGTTTAAAAGAACCCATTATCATCTTGTCCATAATCAGACACTAAACAAAATAGGCAGGGAGGTACTTTTTAACATCCCTAATCTAAAGATTTTGATTGTTGGAAAACAGAAGAATGACACTAGATAAAGACCAGGCTTGTGTATTCTCCCTATTTAGTGTCTCCTCTGCCACTGTTCAGGATCCCAGGCCAAGACAAACCATGGGTCTGATCCAGGATGACATTTCCCATGTTTTTTTTTATTTTTAAATGTAAATGTCACTAATCAATGACGGAAAACCCGCAGTAGTACAAGTTGGAGGCACTAACTAACTAACTAATTAACTAACTATCTGTGTTCAAATTACATATTTCCCCAAACTAATTTAACAAAGTAGTTAGATTGCCAATCACAATCCTCCTTACATACCAAATAACTAAAGTTGAAAAGAGTTTTCAAAAGAATACATCAGATTGATAATGGCAATTACTGATATTGTGTACATATTTACTATAGAATATTGGTAACTTGCAGCAAAAAGATCACTTCCATTGCATCCAGTTGACACTTTTAGCTGCTTTTGTCATTCGTGTAGTTGTATTATTCTGAAGTACAAAGGAGAAAATGCTCTGAATAACAGAATAGTTTTGGTTGTTCTTGTAATTCTGAATTTGGAAGGGAAAAAATGTTTGCTTATTTGAACTCCTGACCTTTTGCTCTGGAATTCTTGCATCAGTGTGTTTCATGATAATTCTGGCTTCAGACATGTCAGAAATATCACTGAGATAGTCTCTTTTGCAGATATTTGATATTTCCACTTCCAACTAAGATCAGAAAGTGTGAAGACGTGTCATTTTTTGCTTGTTTGTTTCAGCTAACCAAACTCTTTGAAAGTTTGGAAACAAAACCGGGTTTCCACTCAGCTTTGTGACATTAGCAAAATTGGCACTATACATATTTAAAGTTCCAGTCCAGATAAACCTAGGGTTTTAGCATTTTTCTTTTATACAAACAAACTTGTTAGTCTTTAGTAATGTAGTCCTCCAGTAGCCTTACGTGATATACTAAATAGCAGAAAAACATATCCGCTGGCTTTTTATTTGTAAAA
>JBCJKH010037172.1:9064-27189 GCA_039877255.1 Loriculus beryllinus | reverse complement strand
CTGCCCCGAGTCCCGCCTCCTTCGCAGCCCGCCCGCTCCCCTCAGTCCACCACCCTCCCCTATTCCCAGCGCCGGGCCGAGGCGGGGAGTCCCGCCCCGAGCCGGGGGGAGCGGCGGGCTGCCAGTCGGAGAGCCCTGCCCGGGGTTGCCGTGCTGCCGGCGGAGGGTCCTGCCGCGGGGTGAGCGACCGGCGCGGCGGCACCCCGGGGCGCGTTTCCTAAGCCTGCCGAGCCGCTCCGCGTTCTCCTGCTGCCCGGACCCCGTCCCAGGGTTGTCCTTAATGCCCTCGGACTGACGAGCGCCCGGGCCTAGCAACTCCGCTGGGGTTACGGAGCGAGAGCTGCTTCCGCCCCTTCCTTCGGCTGCCGGCCCAGGGAGGGCAGCCTGAGGCGGGCAGGGCGGCGAGCAGCGCCCGCGGTGACGGCCGCGGGTCCGCTTCCTGAGGAGCTGGGGCCGCGTCGGGCGCTGCGGCTGAGGCGGGCGGGCCGGCGCTGCGGGACAGGGAGCGCAGGGCTGGGAGCGGGGAGCGCGGGTCCCGCCGCTCCGGCGGGTAAGGGCGCTGAGGGGCCTTCGGCCCTACCCGGTGCAGCCCCGGCGGAGGGGCCCCTGGCCAGAGCGGACGAGGGGGGAGACCGCGGCCGGGAGAGCGGCGCTGGGTCGGGCAGGGCTCCTGCAGGGGCACCCTTGGTGGTGAACACCTCCTCCGTTCTAGACATGCGTTTCACAGGGCCTGGTGGCTGTTACCAGCAAAGTAAGCCGCGACCTCGGGCGGGCTTCACTGCGAGTGCGGCTGTGCTGCTGTTATTAGTGCTGGTATTTAGTATTTGTACAGTCATAGCAAGTTAAATATTGAAACTGCGTCCTCTTGGTAGTCTTCTCCCGTCAGTCTCCGAAGGTGGTTCCATGGAGGAACAAATGCCTCAATGCAAAACTGGGACCGTCAAAGCCTGCCTTCAGCTGTCTCTCCATCTGGAAGCACCCGCAGCCCTCTGAAAGATGCTTCCGGAGTTGTTTAAGCTTGACAAGTCCTAACAGCATAGCTCCAGGCTTGCCTGTGAGCCTCATTGGGATCCATTCAACAGGCTTTTTCTCCCTGGCCTGAGGGATGCTGCCCTTTACAAGACACAGTGCGGCAGATGCTCTCTGGTTTCTCTTCCCCTTGCACTGGTTTGATGAGCTGCAGAGAAGAGTGCTGGTTCTGAGTGAAGGAGGTTCAGGTGCCCTCTGCTTTGGCAACCCCTCTGCAGCAGGTCTTGTGCTGTAGTGAACTTGGTCCCAAGTTGAAGCATACAGGTCCTGTTGGTGAGGAATTTAGAAAAGCATCTTTTGGCCTAGCAAGTACATGAATTTGTGTATAATCTCTAAGAAACTTGCAGGTATAATTCTTTTTTTTGTGTCTTCTTAAGGATGGTATCTTCTTTATGCTAGAGTCTTGTGATAACTGGAATGAAACACATTTTTAGCCAGAGGTCACTTGCTTTTGGAAAATTGTGTTTTGCTTGTCTGGAATTCCTTTGTGCTTTATACTGGATACATTATTCATTGCCCTCCGTTGTAATATGTTCTGTAGTCTTTAAAGGTTGTTGCCTTCCTTCTGCTGGGGGCTGTGTTTCAGTGATGGGTGAAGCAATGCTTCTAATAGGTAGTTTTGTATCATTTTGTCAGTACTTTGGGTTTATTATATGAAAGACTACATAAGTGTCATTTATTATTATGAATGCCTCTCACATTTTGGAATTTAACAGACATAATATTTGCCATCATGTCACTATCATCACATTCATTTTTGTAGTTATAATCAAAAGTGGCAACAATGGCATTCAGATGCTTAATTACATTTCATATAGGTGACCAGTGCTAACTTGTTCAATTAATGTATGGTGGAGCAGGAACAAGTGCCACTGCTTCCCTTTATGGTTAAGGAGCCATCACACAGAAAAATCAGTATATAGTGAAGCATATGGCACCAACGAGTTCTGTGATTATTAAAGGGTGATTTCTCTGAACATTCTGTGGATTTTATCTCTTATTTCACTGGATAGAGATCTAAAATATTTTTTACATATTTCAAAACTTGAAATGCTGAACACAGTTCTTTTTTCAATAAGCTGAAGCCGAGGTTTAAGGTTCTATGAAAACAGAGGAAGGAGACTTCTATTTGCAAGAGATTGGCCACCTGCCTGGTAGGGGAGGATTAGAAATCCATCTAGGTTGTGGAAGCCTAAGGTTCAAGTCACTGGTTTGATAAAGAGCAGTTTTTAACTTCGGTCGTATGTATTTCTAGAGA
The DNA here is from genome assembly GCA_039877255.1 of Loriculus beryllinus. Lineage (NCBI taxonomy): Eukaryota > Metazoa > Chordata > Aves > Psittaciformes > Psittacidae > Loriculus > Loriculus beryllinus. The sequence goes on along the minus strand of JBCJKH010037172.1, from coordinate 24,902 downwards.
ATATACAAGTCATTGCATTACCGGCTGAATTGGAAAGAGAGCGTCCCATCCCCCTAGTTCTAAAAAGAAATTTCATCTTTTTCTCAAAACTGGTAGGGTAGGTTTCCTGTTTTAACGTCATTTTCTGGTCATGCATTAAAAAGCTTCCTCAGAATTTTCTAAGCAGTGGCCATGTCTTTAGTCTGATAGTAATATGTACATCCGTAATAATCCAAGAAAGGCATATTATCCTAGCAGTGGCTGGGATATGTTTCACAAGTATTTAACTGCTTTGATAAGAAGGAAGTAGGAAGACCACCACCACCACCATTTCTTATATGACAGCTTTAAGTATATCACCATTTTTCAGTCAGATCTCAGGAGCGTGTAGGATCGCTCTTCTGAAACCTTAGTTTCGCATAGAGCTAAAACCGCAGGGTGGATTTTTCCTGAAGTAACTTCTGTGGAGGAGGGAGGACCAAAGGAGAGTGGTGTATTACCTACTGAAGTACACTCTCTTTTCTTGCTCTTTCAGGATCTCACCTCGTACCTCAAAATGCAAAAGAAGGCTTGTTTTATCCTACAGTTGTCTTTTCCCTGTCTTGACCTTGAGAAGGGCATATGGCTTCCACTTCCTGAGACAGCAGTAGGAAACAGTCACAATGGAAAATGTGGAGGTTTTTCTCAATGTAATTTTTTTTTTTTTCTAATGGGTCTTAAGGTTGGTTGCAAGTTTTGGGATGCAATTTGCAATAGTGGGAAACTGAATTTAATTCTGTGCATCTAAGCCCATCACTCACTACTGAAGTGATTTCTGAAGGTCTCTGCATATTCCGGTTGCTGCAGTCTGCGATCTTGAATGAGGCACTAGACCGCATCGCCATGCTGTTTTCCACTGTGCAGACTTTCTTCCTGTATCTTCTTGTCCTAGCAAGGCTTGTAGCCTAGAACCTGTGAGAAGCAAATACGATTCTCTTTAGGCTTAAGAATACAAATGTATGTATCAACATGCAGGACTCAGCCCATATTTGCATATAGCATAATATGACTTCAGTTATGATTTTTTTGCCTAAAAACACTATGTGTGCATGTAAAATATAATTAATGTAATGTTGGACCTAGGGGAGAATTTTTATCTGACCTTTTATCTGGAGTAATTTTGGGAGCTGCCCAAAATATAAAATCCCCTGAAGTTCTTGTAAAGATGTTAATGAAAAAACACCTATGGGGATGTTGGTCTCAGATCTTTCTGAGGAAGTGAACTTCAATGTGACTTTGCTGGGAAAAGGCTAGATTTTGAGACTGTTATTTACACAGAAATAAGGTAAAATAAAAGTCTGACTATTCTGTTCACAACAGCTTTAACTAAATTGAAAAAAAACCCCAAACCTATGCGCCGTATTATATGCTAAGTGGTTTAACCTCTGCTTTTAGGCAAATATATGTGTGCGTACATGCCCATATGCAGATTGTATGTACTTGCTTTGATCCCAAAGGTATAGCCATTCTGTGAAATCGATTTGAGAGCCCGCAGTTTGTTCTGGTGTTGCTGTTTTAAGGAAGAAATCTCTTTTATGTATGTCTGGCTCAAAGCCTAGCTAGAGCAAGGATGTGACCTCCAAACCTCACAAAGCTGGAAGGTCTGTGTGTCTGCCACTAGCTGAGTGACGGAGTACACAGTGAGCATTTTTACTTACCCTTTCAGGTGGACATTTAAAAGCTTTGCTTCTTGCTTGCCAAGATCCTCACCCCCAAGTGTGCTTCCCAGAGGTTCTGAAGGCAGGGAGTCAATATATTGGCCTTTAATGTATGTGTAGAAGTGTTTAAATTTCTCTTAGAATTTAAGTGACTTTGCTTTTAGGTTGTAGAACATTGCCAATGTCACTCAAGCAACGTAACTGCTGTGGTATGTGTACATTCATATTTTGCTGGGACTTCTCTTTATCATTGTAGGATTGTATAAAGCTCAGCTAAAGCTCTCCCAGTTTTTTTCGTAGTGTGTATTGTGACTTTATATAAAGTTTTGCTTTCGGTATCCCTTTTCACTTCTGTAGTGTAAAGGTTTCCTGGTTGCTGAAAGCATATATAGAAAATACGGTGAAAACCAATATTTAGCATTTCTTTTAGCTTGGTTTCTGGAGGAAATACATGTTTCTGGATGGTCTGGGGACCTGAGGAAGGTTGTTGAAGGGCACAGCATTAACCCACTACTCTGAATATCTCCAGAACAGTGTGTTTCAGGAAAAAATGGGGTATAGTACAGAGAGATGATACTTGTAAAATATTTCCCCCAAGAGTTCTCTTGGTTTTGAATCTGTTTGACAAGTTCTTTTGGCAGTTGGGAGATTGCACATATCTGAAATGGTAAGGTTCTTACTTGCTGCATGAAAATGCAGCCACCCAAAGATGAAAAACTGCAGGTGCCCCATTAAGTGAAGAGCTGCAGCATATGCAGCAGATGCTTGTATGGGGTTAGGGAGATTTTGAAGGAGAGAAGCACTGTGTTACCCTGCTCTCTGAGAAGAGCTTTAGTCAAAGCATGAAAGATCTATCGCATGACATAGATCCTTAGGACACAAAGCATTGCCTCCATGTTGATGCTCATGGAAGTACTAGCATGCTGTTCTCCCCTTAGTACAGTTCTGCACTAGGCAAGGGCTCATACTATGAAAAGTTGTCATGATACTCGTTTTGCTTTGGGTTTTGTAATTAACAGAGTATGAAGGAAGTGAAAATGGAAAACGAAACAAACCACTCCTTCTGAATAGATTAGATTATTTTTCTTGGCTTATTTTTCTGAGTTAGCTTGAAGTTCAGCAAATTGTGATAATCTCGTAGCTCCAGTTTGGGAGAGGAAAAAGATCAGTGTCACTTCCAACCACTGTTAACTCTGAAGACAGGAAAGAACAATGATGACTGTGTGAGAATAATCTGCATCACCTTCAGAGAAGCATCTCTGCCCTTTCTGCAGAAGAGACAGGATTTTGCCTAGAAACCTGCATTTTTTCGTAGTACTTATACACCAGTTCCAAATTCTGTTTCTTGGGCAAAATAATCCAGAAGTAGTAGGAGATGTGCTGTTACCTCATGTAACACAGAAAACTAGCGGTGCTGTAAGAGCGCCTGTGAATAGTGTTGTAGGCTGGTGGACACCAGTGTTGGACATTGACACACAGGAAATTGCTGGGCTAAATGACAGGTAAGCCTGTACCTGTCCTGGGGCAGATGCAAGTTCAGTCCTACTGCTCCTCTCACCCTGATACCTGTGGTGAGCTCTGCTCCACAGCCCTTGTAGCTGCACTTTCCTGACACTATGCCTGAGCAAAAAACAAAACAGCGTATGAGAAAGCTGGTTTTCAGGCATGTTTGTCCTGTAATTGGCACTTGTGAATATATTTTTTAGAAAGTAAGGTAGATCTGGCACACATCTGTCAGAAAAGTTAGACAGCTTGCTTGTCTGGTGGGATAGAGGAAGAACCGTGCTGGCAGCAGAGTTCCTTTCCCTCTGTAAACCTCCTCAGGGTTGGCAGAAGCATGGAAGAAGAGAGAAGGAAGTTCTTTTTTTTAATTCTTCCTGACACACTTTCTGCCTCCCCTTGTCCTTTGTCTTGCTAACATTTTCCTCATCGCACAATGTTTGCATGTGGGGAATGGTGAGATAACACAGCATAGACTAACTAATGGTAATTTACTACAGATGTGTCATGTGTTTCTAATCTGGGGCTTTCCATGCTCTGTAGAGGTAGCTCAGAATAGAACTGGATGCTCTTTGAGCATTTCCTCCATCTGTAAGTATATAGCAAATGTGTGCTATGTCACATATTCTGGGACTGCATGGTTATAAAGGAAAGACCCACTTACAGCGCTCTTCATGCAGCCAAGGCTAAATTGTTCCTAAATGGCAGCTGTGTTTAACTTTTTCTGACTATAATAAATACCTATTGAGCTATTTTTGCCTTTTTTTTTTTTTTTTGGTAATTTTTTTGTCACAGCAGTCTGGTTTTAGCATCACTGTAATCTCACTTTGTAATGTAATGGCAATCAAATGATTCCCATGTAAGCCTAGGGAGAATCTATGCCAGTATCATTAAAATGTGCTTACTGAATCAAAACAAATGCAGCGTTAGCATGTGGAAACTGTGTTTATGCGATTATAATGTTTCAGCAATATGAGATTACTGTGGGAAGCAACTAATCCAAACCTAAAGAGACTTCCCATTACAATACCATTAAAATGACACAATGACTGAAGCGCAGGTTTCAGATGGGAAAAGCAGGAACACAAATCTTGTCATCAGTATTCAGGCAAAACATCTCTTCAACTCAGTGGAATTTTTACCAGAGGCAGGAATGCAGTACCAGGACCTTTTTAGCAGCAAGTCTCTTTTCTTTTAACAGTACCCCTAGGAAAAAAATTTACTTCACCAGGATTTAGTGACTGGCTAATGGTGAGAGTTGTGTTTTATGCATCATTTGGTTGGTTGTAAAGATTTGTTCGGAGTTTATTACAGAAATGTTGAGGTATATTTTCAAGGCTGTTATGAAATAATGCAAGTTTTGGTTATATCTTAAAGCAATTATAATTTTATTTTTATTGAAATATGTAATTTTCAGGAAATACCATTCATGTCTCTGTTTATATGGTGTCTGGAGCACAACAGCCTTGGTCTGTGCAGGAGACCATGGCAACACCACAGCATAAATTAGTTATTTCCTAAACCAAAATACCTGTTACTGCCAGGTAAGAGCTACCCATTTATCTTCTGTCATAGGAATCAGCACCTTTCCCCTTCCCTCACACTGGGCTAGGATTCAGGAAATAAAATTCACACATCTTATACAGGACCATCTAAAATATGCCTTTCTTGTCCAGGATGGTTTCTTGGCTCCCTCCGTAGTCCTTGGAAGGAGGCTGATACTGCAGAAAGTGACTTTTCATGTCCTATTACAAACATGCAAAATAGGCTGGATGAGTTACATATGGATATATCTTTCCATCTTGGCTGTGAAAATGCTCTTCTGTAGAAGGCATACCTCATTTTAGATGGCTAAAGGAGGTGGTATGAATTCAGTCCATGGTGTATGAAAGAAGGAACTTCCTCAGAAGAAAGATCTGTGTAAAACATGGCATGCCAGTCATTAGTAAAGCACACAAACATTGATTCCTATACTAACATATACATGCTTAAGTTAAGCAGTCCTTGCTCCATTTAGAAGTTGCTTGCACCTAGAATTTGTTTTAAAGGCACTAATTAAATTCTCTTTCCATCAGGTGAATATTATTAGGAATAATATATCATTATAGCATTTAATCAGGGCATGCTGTCTATGTAAATGACAGTATGAATGATATCAAGATGGTGGTTTTAAAAATTATTCCAGTCACAGGTTGTTGGCTGTCTTTATTTTTCATATTTTTATTAAAAGCTGCAGGTTTCTAAAACCGTGTTAGTAAGCAAGTGCAGACATTAATATTAATCGTATTTTTCATGCAGATAAAATTAGGACTACTTTAAATGCTGTTAGTGTCAGTTTCTGTTTTTGTGATGCTGCTTGTATTTATAAAAATCCTTGGCCTCCATCAAAAGGTTCGGTAGTAGACATTGGTTGTGTAAACTTTGTGTGTATGCTATAATCTGAGATCTGGAGTCTAAAAATGAATGGCTTGGTATCTGCTATAAGAGAAACCTCTCACTGGAACTGGTAATTTCAGGTCTTCTTTTGCTGCTATAAATCAGGAGATCTATAGATCAGCATACCAGGCTGTAAGATGATCTCACACCTGCAACCATAGATCTTTGGAGTGGGCAGGCCAGACTAATGGAGGCTAATCTAAATTAGCTGTGTTGGAAAGGAATGAGTGAGAACAAATGTTGAAAGTCAACTTTTCATTAAAGTAGTAATCTAAAAGTGGGCAAAAATTCACTTTCTATTTTTTAGTAACTGTGGTATTAAATAACAAACTGAAGTGGAAATTTGTTAAGGAAACAGACTGCAATCAATTTGTGTGAACTTCAGTACTTACGTATTTGATTATATAACAAAATATTTATATAGGTTTGTTTTCCTAACTTGGATTTCAGATGCGTTTGAAATTCCCGAATGGATTTGAAAATTGCCAATGAACATGGGGAAAGAAAAGCATGTCTGCAATGCAGAGAGTAGTTATCACTCTTTATGCTGTCAGGGTTTCACTGACTACCAGCATGTAGATATTTAACGTTTTTTAAAAAAGGGATGGGGCGAAGCAAATGTAATGCAATTATCCTAGACTTGTGTTAGTCTCCTTGCTGTGCATCTAGGAATGACTCAGATCACTGAACTTTCTCCAAAATAGTGGGTTGCTCTATAGAGCACCAGCTTTGTTCAAGGATGGAATTAATGACTGGGTTGGACAACTTAATTGAATTGCAGCTAGCAGCAGATTCTGACTAAGACAGGTATTTTGCTTTTGATTATTTGCTCAAGAATAATATTTTCTGAAATCATGCACTTCTTAATTTATTTGGCAAAAAATAAATCATTATATTAATCAGCCAGCAGTCTGTTCTGAGAGTCTTCTGCCTTCTCAAACAAGTCAACACACTAGTCTAGATAGGAAATTCATAAAAGAACAGTTCTTCCTAAATCTGCTTTTACACAAGGCAAACAGTCAGTCCTTTCTCTTTCTTACGGATGGCCAATTTTCCGTATTAAAATAACTGCCAGCACTCCAGACACCACTAGGCAGGTGATAGCTGCCTTTTGCAGGGGCTGAGTCACTTTTGTACATTGGTACTCTTGACAATGACTGCTGCTTGTGAGATCAAAGTATCCCCAAAGAGACCTCGATGTTCTTGTGCCCTTTGATATGTAGAGTTCAGTGCCCTTCAGTTTTCAGTTTTTCTGGCATCCTGGTGGATTAACTTTAGCAGTTAAAAGGAAAATGTCCTCAGAGGGCATCACCAGTAACAAAACCATATTTATGACATTATTCACTAAAAGGGAGACAGAAATGGGAAAGACCTCTCTCTTTAATCAATAATGCATGCTCTAGTTAGTCCTGTCCTCTGGACATGATTAAACATGTATTTTGTTTCATAACTGATGATTTTGGTTGACTAGGGATTATAACTATATATCCTCAAGCCTTTGCAACTAGCATCAGGAAGATCTAACAAGAACTGGGTAGTCAGGACTGCCCCCACTCCCCAGTGAGAAACCTCCCCCCAAATCCCAATGGTGAGAGCTGCATCTGATTCTAACCTTCAGTGAGTCCGGCCAAGCTGGCACAGGGCAGATGCCTTTGACATGAAGCAGCTGCGGACAGCAGAGCCAATGTGTGTCTTTGTCATCACTCATTTCAGATTCTGAGGAAGAACATTATTCATGTTAAAGATGAATGTCTCTTAAAGGCTGAGCCATGTAAATTGTTAGATTAAGGTCTGTTCTTAACTGATGAAATATTTGGCCAGTGAAGCTGATGGGAAAATCTCTCTGGCTTCTTCCTGCTGGTTGGGGGCCACTCTGTATCTTCAGCAACCGTTGTTAGCCTTGGGAGAGTTGTCCTGGGCTGTTCCAGACCTCTACAGTACAGCTGGCAAAACGACCTGAGATCCATTGAAGGAGCTGAAGGAGCAGAAGATTGTCCCCATCCCTGCATTCCTCATACAGAGGGACAGATGAGGTGTCCAAACACAGCTTCCTCGGTGTGCGCGGGGGACAGTGTGTCTTGAAGGACACACTGAATGTACCAGAAAGGAATACTCAGCCTTGGTGCTATGTTCATGGTAGCTCAAGCTGGCAAAATCTGACGGCTGATGTCGAGCAGAGAATCCTAAATGAACACAGAGTGGTTGTTAATTAAATAGGAAACATTTCTCTAACCGTTATACTGGCTATAGCACAGTAAGCGAGGACAATTTCCTTTGACGATGAGTGTGAATGTTTGCATTGCTAGAGTACTGATACAAGCATAGTTAGGTAACAAATGTTTTTCACGTTGAGCGCTGTACTGGAAGCAGCATTTGAAAACGTTTCAAAACATTTCATTCAGCAAACACACACAGCTTGTAGGTTCGTGTGTGTGAGAGGGGGGAATTCAGAAGTTGTATGAGAAAGGTTTGCTCTTTCTGAAATGCTCTTCTTTCCTTTCTTCTTCTTTTCCAGACTCTTTTAGAATCTGATATTTTTTTCCTTTTTGTTGAAGAAAAATGCCTTCCTTGAGCGGGAAAGTACAGACTGTCTTGGGCCCTGTGGAGCCAGACCACCTTGGCTATACATTGACTCATGAACACCTGGCCATGAACTACAGCAGCAGTTTTTTGCCACCTTCTCCAGGCCAAGAACCTCTGTCTGATGGGCCCATTGAGATGAAGAACTTGTTTTGGATTAAGCAAAATCCCTACAGCCATAAAGAAAACCTTCTTCTGTATCAGGAAACAGATGCTGTGAAGGAGGAGCTGTTGCATTTTAAAGCAGCAGGTGGTGGGACGATTGTGGAAAACACGACTACAGGAATTGGTCGAGATATGCATACTTTGAAGAAACTTGCTGAAGAAACTGGAGTCCATATTGTTGCTGGCGCTGGGTTTTATGTGGGTTTTACTCATTCTCCTCAAACACAGGCCATGACAGTGGAGCAGGTAAGTCTTAACCATTGCTTCAGAGTCTCTCTCCTATGAAGTATCCCTGGGTAAGTCAAAGTCGGAGAGGAATTCCAGCAGAATGGATGAAATCTAGAAGTTCTCAACATGAAAAGCTGGGGAATAGCATTACTGCTTGTGTGTTATAGCTGGAACAGCACTATTTGTGTGTGCTGGGATCATTTGTCAGCATTTCCAATTCTTAAGCTCTGTTTTCTCTGATGAAATTTGTTATAATGCAACAGTAAAACGGAAGTAAAGTACTTCATCTGTGGGTATCTGGTACAGCACCAATTATCCTATTATTTTTACACTTTTTAAGGAAGGAGTATATCCTTTCTGCTGCTTCTGTCTCTTTTTCTGGTTAATTGCTTCCCAGTGAGATCACCCAGGATTTTTATAAAAAGCACAACTAATTGCAGTATTTACAGGACAGTTGCAAACTGTTGTTCTGCTCAGGCTGTGTGTTACATCTCGGTTCTCTACCATTTGTCCAGACTTTTCAGGGCAGAGTCTACATCAGATTGTTTGTGTGGTGCCTAAGACAACGTGCTAATAATGACTGAGGTCCCCAGATATTCCTATAATTATAAATATTCATTCACCTTTTATTAAGAAAATGTGATGATAGGGAGAAGAGGGAAGGGAACTCTCCAGGGCAGGAGGCTGTGAATGAGATGAACAGAGCTGGGAAAATGTTTTTAAAATCTGTCACAGTTTACAAAGGAGCCAAATTAATTTTAGAAATCAATGGGCGTAACTTGAGCAGCTCTGCCAGCCACAGTGGCCCAAGCTGTGTGGAACAGAACTACTTTTCCTTAATATTCTTCCATTGTTTGAAATTTGGTAACAAATAGATTTGCTGGGGGAAAGGTTTCTCTTTTGTATGTGGACTGCTGGAGACCCAGAGATGTCCTGTATGCAGCAGGTCATCAATATTTAATCCAGTCCAGAAGACAGTTATTTAGAAGGGGTTATGCAATGACTGATCCTCAATAACTGGTAGTTCCTTTTTTTGCCAGTGAATTTGACGTGATATGTTTTATGATTAGATAAAGACAATTTGAGTATTTTGAGAGATGCTCTTCAGGAGAGGAGTGAATTCTGTATCTGTCTACAGAAATGGTTGACAGACTGGTTAGACATGAAGCAGAAGGTGTGTAATTATAGGATAAAGTATTGGGCAGAAGCCTGCTGTAAACTGTAATACCTTGAGCTGACTTTTGTGTATAGATTGAGTGTTTACTAATATGTTGCATGAGGCTGTTGAGATAAGGTGTGGAGCAGAGATAAGTTACAGATTAATTTAGTTTTCTGGATTTGCTTGCAAACCTTCCTTCTTCCTTTGTTCACTTTATTTTTCCTTGAAATCCTGATTTCCTTAAGATTCAAGGCGAAAGAGTTCAGTGATCATTAGTGCCATTTTGTGCTCTTGGTTCTGAATGTATGCTTTAAGGTACATGGAAAAGAAAAACTATAGTTTTTATAGCAAATTGCTTTTACTAGGAGATTCTGATGTCCTGTTTGCCTATCAATATTTAAAAACAAGCTGATTTTGACCCTGTGAATTTGTCAGCTGAGCTTTGTTCTTGTAGTTCTGGTAAGTCAGGGGAGCTCTTGCTGGTTTACATTGGCATTCACACAAGCAGGATTTGCCTGAAACTTGTGTCTTCAGCATCTGGCAGAGTTTTCCCTTCTCCATCTGAATGACAAGGTTGCCTTATTCACAAAAAATTACATTGAATTGTTTCTGAATCCGCTTCAGGACTGTGAGGCACAAGTTTAAGAAAAATCAGTCTCAGCCTAAATCAGTATTCAAATTAGATGTAGACCAGCTTCCTTGTCAAACCTGGACAACTGTGTGAGTGGATACTGTTAAATCGATATGCTTCTGTGTTTATTTTGGTCTTAGTGAATGGCTAGCATAACATTAATTGACAGAAGTCGGATTTTAACTACTGTGTTTTCACACAGCCAACTGTTAATTAAGTAAGTTCAGAAAGACCTTGGGAGTATAACTAGCGGAGTGTTCATAGGCCAAATTTGATGCTATTTAACACAAATAGTGTTAATAACAAAAAATCTCATTTTCCTTTTCTGTAGCTTACAGGCATTATTGTTGATGAGATACTCAATGGAGCGGATGGGACTGATATCAAGTGTGGTGTAGTGGGAGAAATAGGTTGCTCCTGGCCTTTGACTCAGAGTGAACACAGAGTGCTTCAGGCAACAGCGCAGGCTCAGTCACAGCTCGGGTGCCCCATTATCATCCATCCTGGCAGGCACAGCGATTCACCTTTCCAGCTTATCCGCATTCTACAGGAAGCTGGGGCTGATGCTTCAAAGACAGTCATGTCTCACCTCGACAGGTAAGCAGACTGTGCTACTGTCCTGGCAGTGTTGCCGCAACCCATAGCAGCTGCAAATAGCTAGGTTTCTGTTGTGCACTGGGATCATGACATGAAGAATTATCTTCAAGTTTACTGACTTAAAAATAACTGCTTATATAGAGCTTCATCAGCTTCCAGCACTTCAGTCGGGATCAAATGTGAGATTCACATTGATAAAGAGATTTTGATATTTTTAATGCTCTCTTTGAAGGCCTGGAGCAAGATTAGGAATAACTGTAGCCACATTTAAAAAAAAAAAAAAGTGGAATTCCATTAATTCATATCCCTGCACAAAAGCATTAGAAATTGATCCCCTTTCACCAAACTGGGTGGGAAGCTCTGGGTTTCCGGAATTTTTTAAAACTGGAACACTCTAAAGGGCCTACCAAAATCTCACAAAAGCTAATGGAGAACTCCCTGATTTGGCTGGATTCTGTATCAAAGCAGAAGCCAGATATTTAACATTATTCTACCAGACAGAAGAAATATTGCTTAAAAAGAAAATAGTTGGGGTTTGGATAGTTCTTAGCGTTGACCAGAGAGCTAACTTTTAGTTTCCTTGAGAACAAAAACCAGGCCTCACATTAGACATGGAGAGGAATTAGGGTGCTTTTCTCTCTCCAGTTTAGAAACACAGCCTCTATTACCAAATCTGTTTTGTGTGACCTTGTGTTGCTCATGGTGAGCTGGAAAATATCCAAGCATTGATTAGTTTGGACAGTTGCTGAATAATGGAGACTGTTTGTGGTCATATGATTCTCAGCAATTGGATTGTTTGCCCTCTATGTGAGTGTAATACAGGCAAGAGAACTGTGCTCCAAATTCCTAACAGATACAGTCTCTAACAGCTTGCAAATCGAGCTACAGGTGTTTTGTATTCACACAGAGATCAATGTTTTACTTGGGAATTTTTGGAGCATAAAATTCAATGCTATGAAATTTTATTTATATTTGATTATATATGAATGATATGAGCTTACTATATGTATTTACCTGCATTTTGTTGTATCTGTAGCTATATTTTTCTCTCCTTTTTAAAGAAAAAATGATTACTTGAATCTTTTTACAATAGGGGACTGAGCAAGCTGCCTGTGTCAGTACTTGTGTAGCCATTTTGATACAACATAAACACACAGTTACGGTTTTTTGCCTTTATATACTGTTGTAAATCATTGAATTAAGTGATTTATAGGTGGAAAATAGGCAATGTAAGTAGGAAAACAGGCAAAACAGAGGTGGTTTCACTAACAGCCGTTGGTGCACAATATGACATTTTCTTACACTCCTTCTATCATTACTTTCACACATTCAGGTTGGCATTTGCTGTAGCATAGTCTCTAAACTACTGTGAAGTTTGGCTGTGCAATGTGCACTTAACATTTTAAGTCTCCTCCAGTGAGAAGAATCCACGTGGGAGCATCCCAGTCCCTTAAATGTGAGATAAATTCGTACATAGCTCCATATTTCATGTCTGCTGTGACACAGACAGAATGGTAGTTTTCAGATGGATTTACAATCAAATGATAAAACTAAAATGTTTTCCAGTTTAGCATCTTAGAACAAAAAGTAGCAAGTGTCCATAGTGCAACTGTAGTGTAGATAAAAGGCTGGGAAGCAGAAGCTACTGGGTCTTGGCTTTGGCCATTTGTTAGGGGCCAAGGTTATAAAGGTATCTTGGTAGATATCAACATAGATTCACTTCTAACTTCTGTTAGACGACTCACAGCAACTGTTATGAATGCTTGGTAATGGTTTGGTGGGTGTCCCTCTGGTGTTGTATGGATGAGGTCCAAAATACAGAATGTTTCCCTATGTGCCATCTCCTTTCCCATGTCTTCAGACCTGCTCAGGGACATTGTTGCCCAAACACCTAATTCTAGCACAGATATTTAGCAGTTCCAGCTGGTAACTGTTGCTGCTGCTACATCCGTGTGGTTTACAAGGGAATCCCATGGATGGTGAAATTACGCTCTCCTGCTCTTTGTTGGGTCAGAGCACCCAAAAGCACAACACCAGCAATAGTTTTAAAAAGACATTTTGAAATGCATCATTGGGTGAGTTTTGGCACCTGCACAGGATTGAATGCTCTTGGCTACCATCTGCATGTGAACTGAGCAGGGCTGGATCTAAAATAACCCATTCTTTTGCTCTGCACTTTAAAAACTCATTTGGTGATAAATGTTCAATACTGTAAACTATAACATTTATTTTAAAATAATGCTTTTTATTAATTACAGTTGGCAAATTTTAGACTCCTGCTGATGGCAGGTTTGTTTCAACAAGGGTTTTCTCTCTCAGCCCTTCTGTTCCTCCTGCTTGGCCCTGTTGTAAAGTCATAATATTGAGATTGTGACATCAGCCATTTCCATAGCAACAGACTGTGATGTCATTGTACAGGGTAAAATTACTTTGTGTCATCAATATCTGCAATAATGAAAAAGCCTAACAACTGCCCTTTTGGTTAACTGTGCTATTCTTGTGGACATGGGTTCATTCCTTAGATGAAAAAAATTGTACTTTGGTTATAAAGATAAAATTATAATATATCATTTGAGGGGTTTTGTTCTGTTTTGGGTTTTTTTTCCTTTGGATAGCTTATACTCTTGGCAAAAATGTTTCCAAGGAAAAAAAAATATATTCCAGAGAGCTCTTACTTCAGTTGCCATTCTTTTCCATGTGAGTGACAGGTTTTAGTAGCTTTGTTTCTCTTTGTTCCTTCACTTTTCAGATCTGTTGCAAAGCCCAAGTTCCAGGTACTCACAGCGCCATTGTATATTTTGGTGAGAACATTTCCTTAAAGCATTCTGGCCAGATCCCATTGCAGACAATGATATATTGCTGTTCTCATGACAATCTAGAAACATCAGTGTGCAAATAGAAACTAAAGACAAAGTTGTGTATTACTGGTGTGTGATAGATGAAATGAGCCCTGGATGTAGCTGTCTCATGTAACTTTTTTGAGAAAGTAAATCTGTCTTCTGTAACTAATCCGTTGTCTTTCTTAAATGTCTCTATGAATTAACCTCCTCCTTAAGTGTCCTTCCTTGCTAGGTTGTCTATTGAGAGGGTTAGTGATATCAAAAGTAAGTAACTTTCCTGTTTCCATTTAAATATTATCATAAATGTTTTCATTATTTCATGGGGGAAGAGTTGGGTTTGTTTTGTTTTGGTTTATTTCCTTTTAATGCATGAAGTCCCAGATGAAGGTGAAAGGTGTATGAGCTTAAGTTGCATGTGTCAAGCAGGAGTCCTGTTTTCCAAAAGGGTGAACTACATCTTAGATTATTGGGTTTGTTTCTTGAAGCAGGAAGTCACAAAGTACCTATCTTTTTTTTTTTTCCTTCCTGTTAAAATGATTTTTTCTTCCCTTTACAATGCTGACTTTATTTGTTCCTCAGGACCATATTTGATAAAAAGAAACTTCTGGAATTTGCTGGCCTTGGGTGCTATTTAGAGTATGACCTATTTGGTACGGAATTTCTTCATTACCACTTCCATCCTGAGATTGACATGCCGAGTGACAATGACAGAATTACAAGGTATCTGCTTCCATGCAGTTTAAGCTATAGCGTTGCCATTGACAAAGGAATGTTATCTGTACTTGTTTTAAGGCCATCACAGTGATTCTGCTTGCTGTTCAAAATTGTCTTTTTTCATATTAAAATAATGACAGTTTTCCCCTGCTGCTGGCACGTCATTAGAGCAGCATGTATAATTTCTTCTGTCTGCAAAGGAAGATGTAGAATCATAGTGTTGTGGAAAGTTACTTGAGAAGAAGATCAAGAGCTTTTTTCACTTCATTCTCTGTCCTAATTCTGTGCTGATCTGGTTGATTTTATCATTTACTGCATTTATATAGACTGTAAAAAAGGCTGGAGATACTGGATTCACTTTAAGGTTTGGTTTGTGTTTGAAACACGATATTGGAAGCCTAATGCTGCTGCCAAGCATCATCTGAGCTTGTTACATGTCCTCACAAATGCAGTAAGCCAGCAGAACCCATTGTTTGTCTAGGGTAGATTTGTGTTTCCATCCTGAAAACCACACTTTTTTTCTTCCAGGCACTTACACCATCTCTCCTTCCACTCTCCTTTTGTCCTTTCTCTCTTTCGAAAGGTGAAATTCCCATCTCCTCAGCACTCCCATGCTCCTCACACTCACAATGTGAAAATATTGGCCCCACTGGCAGGATACCTCTTCCCTGCTTCTCGTCAGCCCATGCAATCTCAGCTCAGCTGCACAGCAAATCTGTTGTGCTGTGCTAACACAAGGTATTGCCAAGGAGATGCACTCCTTGCAGAAACTGTCAGAGAGAAGGTAGGATCAGCTGGGAATGGGCATCTCACTCCTTCCACGCTGGAGGTGGAAGCCTCCCCTGCTGTTTGTCCACAGTGTTCGTGTGCAGTGAAGTGGCAGGTTTCTGAGGGTGGGCTGCCATCCTGCCTGTGTCTTTTTTTCCTTTGAGTTCCTTGATTAGAAACATTTTGTGATCCTTGATCACTAATTAAGTAAGTTTTCAGCTTTCACTTACATTTCAGACGCAGCTTCCCTCCCCCTCATTGTCATATTAACCTCAAAACTAATCTCTGTTTTGAGACTGTTCTCTTCTTAAGAAGGTGTCGTGGTTACTATTCCACTTACTGCCAAGTGTTTGCTGCTGCCTTTCACAGGAGAAATCCTATCTCTGTCTTAACAGGGCTCTGAGTCTTGCACTTGGTATTTTAAACTGTTGCACCAAATACACTATTTTCGCATTTAGAATGGGTAAAGCTGCTCCTCTCCACTGTGCCTGCTCCCCACTCCTGTGCCATGGGAGGTCAGTGTGTGCACAGGGCTGTGAGGAGT
>JBCJKH010037169.1:0-21897 GCA_039877255.1 Loriculus beryllinus | reverse complement strand
ACTCCATGTTACCCAGCTGGGCAGCAGCAGAGACTGAGCAGGGGCAGCTCGACCCTGAGGAGGCGGGTAGGGCAGCACTTGGGGCCTTGGAGAAGGGGAGCTCAGCAGCAGAGCTCGTGTGAATGTTACTGGAAATGCTGTTGTTTTACCTCAAGTGTTTTCTTGGAAACACTTTGCATCATCAGCAAAGTTGCTAGGTCCCAGCTGGTGCTCTCAGGGTTCTGCAGTATGGGGCCATGAGTGTGAAAGACCATGGCCATGGCCTGAGAAGCCCATGCTGGGAGCAAAGGCTTTAAAGTATTTGTGCAGCAGGCAATGGGCATACTCAGTAACTCAGTAAAGTCCTTGAGAGTTTGCTGAAGCAGATAAACATGAAGCCTTCAGAAGCATCAGCCTCCTGGAAGAGGGGCAGCACCCAAGGTGTGTTTCATCTGAGGAAGCACCATAATTTCTTGGAATCTTTGGTTTGTGGGAAAAAGAAGAAAAAAGTAAAGTCTCTGTGTGTCTAGTTTTGTTCTGACTCAGACCAACCCCGAATCTTGAAAACGCCTGAACTTCCCAGAAACCTCAGCACTGTTTCTGATCATCTCTGGAAGAAGGCTCGCTCTGCCAATCACCATTCTGTTCCTTAGAAGCAAAAAAGGTTGATTTTGCACAAGTCTCTTTCAGGAAGCACACTGTTCTCTTGTGGCTGTGACTGAACTTTTCAGAACAGAGTTTCACAGTAGAGAAGAGAGAGGAGTCTGCAGCTGCAATGAGGTAGGATAGAATGGAACATGTAAAAGCATTCGAAGTTGAGAACATCATGCATTTGCTTCATATGGACACAAAGATAATGACTTTTTGTAGCGTGGTATGGACTGACTGCTCTGAGGAGGGGATAAAGCAGACAGTTTTGAAATACCTCTCTTTCTACAGGCAGTGGTTAGACCATAACAGACATGCTAGTTGATAACAATGGGGCTTATTTGTATTTCAGTAGGAAGCTTCAATGCTCTACTTGATACTTCAATGCACTAAAAATATTGCTGACATGAGCATGCAAATGAGCTTCACATCACTTGTTTTAGATATTAAAGTGTCTTTCCAGGCAGTGATGTAGCTCAAGTTAAACACAGGTCGAAGGTCTAATCTGAACAATGTAGACATTTTCTACTTCTTATAAGAGGAGCTTTTTTCCTTTTTATGTATTTATCACTACCTCACCATTTACAGGCAAGAGCAGTGACATGTTTTGGACTGAATCTTCTGTGCAGTAAGAGCTGCTTGGCAAAACCATCTCAATATAAAAGTTGTAATGGAATCGAGGAAATTGTCTGTATAGTCTTGCTGACTCCCTTTAAATGGCTTATACTTTGGCAGTTCCACAAAGGGAGATGGGTTTATCTTCAGCGGGGCACAACAAAGTAAAAATTACCAGTGGTTTCTGGTGAGATCCCACAGGGAGAAAACAGAGCTTTGTTGACAGTGTAAGTGCAGTTTCATTTATGGGTTGAGAATGTGAGCCAGCCATGCCACAAAATGAAAGCCAATATGCTGGGCTTTCTATTGCCTCATGTATGTATATGCAGTGGAAACTACTTTTTCTGTAGATGCGGTAGGAAATAAATCCTACCTTAAATAAATTGATTGAATGATGAACTTGCCAAATTGTTATAGTCCTTGCTTGAAACAGCTTTAAACTGGTTCTTTGCCAGTGAAGGTGCTCAGAGATAAATCTGGCTTGTAGTTTTAAACTGTTGGATGTTGAACTGACTTGGTAGTAAACGAAGGCCCTGATTGTGATTCACAGACAAGTCATGAGCTAGCTATGGAGGTCAGGGACACCATTGCTAAAACACAAAGGAAAAGGAAAGAGATAAATAATTTGCAGTTCCGTGCTTCCTTTTTTTCTGCCTTCTCATGCTGGTGATGGATACAAAGTCCATTTTTCAAAATCTGCTTGTGAAACAGCTGAAGAAATGCTCATGGCCCTTACTAGTGAGGAACATGCAATGAAAGGAAATGCAAACACTGTTTTTCGACTTGTTTTGTATTTGTGAGGTTAAAGTTCACCATAAACTCAGCATGAAGGCACAGCATTAAGATAAAAAGACTTATGGCACCTGGTCTGAGTCAGAGCAAAAAAGTCCCTTTCTTCAGAGACATTTCAGGTGCTTTATTACCGTAAGAAGACCAGTAATATGGGAATGAACTTTCAGTTACAGCACTCTGTTTGGTGGTCAGAGACTTGCCATTTCAGTCATGAATCAAAGCATGGCATTAAACATGTTCTTCCTGCCCTGTCTTGGCAGCAATTCCCTGGAAATGAACAATAGGGGTTTTCAGCAGGTGCCACTGCCTCAGCCTCAGGAATCCAGAAGTGATTCAGCAGCATCTCTCTTGCTATGATCTGCTCAACCTGAGGCAGATCTCCATCTACCTGAGATAAGGGCACTTGCCTTTCTGTCCTCAAATCTCAGGCACCTGCATCCAAAGATGTCCTCTGACACGAAGCCAAACCATCTGCCTGAGTCCCAGCCTAGGAGCATGTCCCAGGAGCTCTGAGGCAGGTACAGGTGTTTTGCTTACAACATCTCAAAACTCTGTCACCCCTCAGCCAGACATTTCAAGATCCTACATTGGAATGGCTATATTTATTTTATCCCAATGCTCTGCATGAGGACTAGCTCCTTGTAATGTTTGCAAACAAGTCTGGCTCACTTTGCAGTTGTTTATTGGACAGTACTGAATTCTGATGACTCTATTGTGAGCCATTGCTTCTTGGGCTTTAAGATTTTTTATATAACTGTGTTTTTGCAGCTTTTTGAATTATTCTTCAGGGCTATCTGGATGAAGCTATCAGAACTCAGCAATTTTTTCCTCTCACTTGCCTTGAAAGCACCAAACAGCCCAAAGAGCCCCCCAAAAGCAAGATATACAGAAGGTACATTCTCACGTTCTGTACATACTGTATTATTTTTCTCTTACCTCCAAAAGTGCCAGATCTTTCTGCTGTGGATGACCTCTATCCAGAAGGGGAAGTCAGACACTGTAGATACCTTGGCAGGAGTGAGTCAAATGGAAAAGGGACAAAAGGAAGTAAAATGCTCAGTATAGATGAATAAACTGTCCTCCACAGGGAGTTCAGGCAGGAGATGGAATTCCAAATTTCATACTGTCTAAAAAAGATTGTTAAGATTTGTGTGTGGGAAAGGTCATGATAGTAAAATAGTTGTGAAGACAAGTGGAAGAAAGAGAGAGTATTACTGGGTGTCAGAGCTTACCTTCCACCCTAGGACAGAACTTATTTCCATCCCAGGCTGTGCTGTCAGTGTTGGTATCTGCTGACTAAACCCCAACACTTTTTCATTGTTGTAACACTGGTTTTCCTGCTCATTGCTGATAAGCACAATCTTTTCAACACGGAAACATCAACTGAAACTTTTATGTCGGGACTGAATATATGCTTTTCCACATGGAGGAAAAGTCAATGGAGATAGTGTCAAAAAATGTGTGAATTATAGTAACAGATTCTTTCTTGTTCTTTCCTTCATGTTTACTTTACATTGTTTCTTGAAAAAAAGAATAGATCTCCAAAGAGTAGGGTAGCAACACAGCTGCAAGAATTATCTCGCAGGGTTGATTTCTACTAGAACAGATTACAGAGTTTGGAGAAGCACAAGGTTCTTGTTGGAGGTACCGCTGTAAACCAGAGTGCTTGCATGGCACCACCTGGTGGGTAGCTGCCCATCACTACAGCTTCGAAATCCGACATGCATGATGGCGATTCCTGAAAAAGCGTTTTGCATTTTGTCTATGGTTGGATTCACACTCAAGGCCAGATGCACTCCCTCCCCCCCACCTCAGCAGATGCGCAAGGGAAAGGGTGAATATGGTTATGTAGTCAAAGATCAAACTTTCTCACAATGTTTGTACAGAGGGAGAGTGATTTTTCATGCTATTATCTCCTAGTTTTCGTAAGTTTGACATCCCAAGCTACTTTTGAAAATGACATTTTCCCTTTAACAAATGCCTGCCTTCCTTTTGGAAACTTCCTTTCCTGTTGATCTGGAAACATTTAGTCAGCAGCTTATATTCCATGCTGCAGCTGCAAAAATATCCTCCAGAGAAGATTCACCTACTTCTCGCACCAGCAGCATGACTACTTTTGTGTCTGTGCAGCTGCCTGGGATTCATCTACCTGGTCATATTCAAAATGGCTGATGAGGCTGGATTTCTCTATTTTCCCTCAAGGGAACTTTTTAGTGGATAAATGGAACTGTTTTAGGTTCAACTCCAGATCACCTCAGATCCTTTTTTAATTGCATTCATTTGTTCCTTTCAATTAGAATTTGAACTTTCTTCTCAACTTTTTTTGGCTCTTAAAGAACATTTATCATCCCCCTAGTTGCAGAAGAAAGTATTGAAGGTATGAATTTCAGTGAATGACAATCTATAAAGCTAGTATTGAAGAAAAAAAATCTGATTTTTAAAATAACCTCTTTATATTTCTCACATTTAGTATTTCTAGATACATGAGACTGGCAGTAGTACCTCTGGGTAAAAGCGCTAAGGAATAAAAATACAGTGTTACATTCTGGTCCCATGCTCTAGTCCTGCAATATTTAATTTGAAAGGTCTGTAAGCATAGCTAGCAATAGCCTAGACTTAATCAGCTGGAGCATCAGTTGCACAAACCGGTACTAACTCAGATTCATGTTTAATTCTTCTAGCCTGTATACCCACAGAAATGAAATAGTAATTTCTCTGTAGGAGGAACTGGGGGGAGGTGGGAGATTACTTTTATATTTTTTTGTTATCAGGTTTCTTCTAAGTTTCACTCTAAAATAGTTTAGTTTCATATACTGAGTATACCATGGTGAGTTTTGAGAACCTGCATGCTGAATATATGCTCAGAAATGGCAGTAATGAGTTTAACTTATCAATGCACCCATAAGTTATGACTTATCTGTCTGGAGTAAGTCACAAAGGATGGGATTCAGTCTAAAACATAGGTGTCTGGGTTAATCTTGTGAACTGGGAAGAAATTGGCACTTCTAGAAAGAGATTTCATTTTATTCCAGGACAGCAATTTCAGAGACATGGGACAGACTGCCCTCTGGACAAAGCTAATGAGATTTTTAGCCACAAAACTGCTGCAGTATCAGTTGATAAGCATTGGAGCTTTAAACTGACTCTTATCTGGCCTCATAGGGTAGAAGAAGATGAAAAGTAAATGATACCTTAGCTGACAAAGCGAGGGTGAAGGTTCCTAGCTGGGCCTAAGAAAACTTGTTCATACAATTTAGAACTAGATGATCTTATGGTCCTTTCCAACCCTAACTATTCTATAAATCAACCAGGTTGGAAAAGTCCCAACCATTACCCCAGCACTGCCAAGGCCACCACTAAACCATGTCACTGAGGGGCTCATCTACACAGTTTTTGAACACTTCCAGGAGCAGTGATTCCACTGCTGCCCTCAGCAGCCTGTGCCAATGCCTGACAACCCCCTCCATAAACAAATTTTTTCTAATATCAAAATTAAACCTCTCTTGCAGCTTCAGGCTGTACCTCTTGTCCTATCCCTTGTTACTTGGGAAAGGAAACCAAACCACCTCCATCCTCTCCATCGGTTGTTGGTACAACTGGCCAAGTCTGAGTTAAGTAAAGTGATAGTGGCAGTGAAGAGGGAACCACGGGAAGTATTTGGATTGCAATTGCTCCTGCACTGCTGGCCTGTGTCTTGTCTTTGGTCAAGCGGTGGCAAGTCCTTGAGGGTGGTCAAAGCTCCCTAGCTGCTCTTTGATCTGACAGTCAAAGCAGAGGCCCTTGAAGACATGTCAGGCTCCCTGAGTAGTAGCAGTCTCCGCTGCAGCATTCTGAAAGTGTATTTTGGGGGACAGAGCCCTGCATTGTATCCAGCCAGAGCCTGCTGAAGGGAAATAAGTTGGGGAGAGGGGTGATAAGGAGCAAAGGCTTTGTAATCAGCAGTTTTGATTTTCCTGAATGTGACCTGGAGTAAGTTACAACAACAGAGGAATCTTGGAAGAGGGTTGGCCATCCCTCCTGCTGCTTCTCTTCCCTTCCCTGGGACAGCAACTGTTTGCTGCTCTCTTGCTCTTGCAGAAGCAGGAGGATGTTTGTGGTACCAGCTGTTGCTGTTAGGGAAGGGACAGGACAACTCGTATTGAAAAGGGAGAGCCAGCAACTTCTGCACTGAAGGAGGATCTTGCAGCATGTAGGAGCAAGGGTTTCATGCTCATGAAGGTGCATATCGTTGCATGGGGAAGGAAGTTAGTGTCAGTCGAGGCTTCTACGTGTGTGATGAAGAAAGTTGGCTTACTGAGCAATGAAATTTATTTCCATGCAGTGTAGTTGAATGAGCTGCGATTACTGACATACTAGCCTTGATTTTTATCCTGTTTCCTGAAATCCTTTCTGCTTCTTAAGTCTGGGTATTCCCTAATGCTTCCTCATTAGGGAATACAAACTAACTGTGTCATAAATTGCTGATTTAGAAAACACGTTTCATTTTTCCCCATTGTTATGAAAAACAATAGATGAGCTTAAACCTGCAGGAAGTGTCTCTTATCATCCCCAGCCATAGGCTCATTAAACACACAGCCTCTCACATTTGCAGCTATGTTTCTAGAATCAGAAATTACAAACGGGTCACTGCATATTAATAAAAGTTGAGGCTCCCCCTCATCTGTGAATGTGGGAGTCAACAAGGAAGACGAATAATATCCCCCATACCTGAGCAGGAGGAATTTTCAGGATAGAAAATCCAATACAAATTAGCTTATGCTGTGGGAACCAGGAAAACACAAAATATTTTGATTTTATGCAGGCTTATACATGTTCAGTGACTTGAAAATCTGCCTGCCATCTATCTGCCACTTTGAGTTAAAAATCCTTTCACTTTCCACCAAGGCCTTAAGGTTAAATATACTTCAACAGTAGATGGCGAAAAAGAAATCAAACGCAGAGAAAAATTTGCTTCAGGTCGTAGCAGAGGTTTTCTCTTTTCATAAAACCTTAGCGCTAGGCTACACAGAAAACAAGGAATTCCTGGAAAATATATATATATAATTTTTTTTTTTTTTTTCAATTTTCTCTTTTTTTCATTTGGCTCCTAGCTCCTTCTTAAGAGTTTGTTCAGTGCTGAACTGGTTTGTGAGGACCAAGGTAATGCTGCTGCAGATGCTTTTTGGACTCTGTCAGCCAAACTGGCTTGCTTCTCTGACACTGGATCCAGGTTTCCCAAAATATTCCAGGTCATGTAGAAGAAGCAGTGGCTCATACTGGTCCAGCAGGTTGGCCATCTCAGTTGGGATAGATATTGCTGCTTTCAGTGTCTCTGTTAGAGCTACACAAATATGCTAGGGCCTTCCCCCAAACAACTCATGGGTGTATTTTCCTGCAGCTATAGTAGATGTTCCCATACTTGCTGCTGGCCAAGGAGCTGCGAGCCCCACTTGGGGATCTGCTCCCTTGCCTACAGGGAAGGGAGCTCAAGCTGTCATTTGGTGCTGCTGATAGGCCTGTTATATTTGCATATGGCAGGATACAGCCTGCAGGAGGATTTTGGTGCCCATCAGACAATTGAAAACACCTGCATTCATTGTGTCAGTAGCTCGGCATCATCGCAGAATTCACCAGGACAGACTGTTACCTGTCTCCTGCAGGAACAAGTCCAGAGGAGGGCCACAGGGGTGATAAGGGACAATATGCCTTATAAAAAACAAAGCAAAACAACAAAAAACAAACCAAACCAAAATCCCCAAAAAACCCTAAACAATAAAAAAAAAACCAACAAGAAAACATAGCAAAAAAACCCCAAAAGACCCCTAAGCAAACCACAAAAAAAATCCCTGTAGGTTTAAATCCTACCAAATTTAAGCAATCTAAACATGTAAAGCACCTTCTAACCAGAATCCTGGTAGCAAGAAATGGACTGAATCTGGGATGACAAGAGAAAATGGGACTGGAGAAGAGAGAGGAATAATAATTGAGAGGGAGTAAAAACCTACAGAAATTAGCAGAAATATTTATTTGGTGCAACAGCTATTCAGAGTACCGAAGAACACATCCTTTCCTGATGCGTTATGGACAAATGCCAAAATTGCTATTAAAACTGTGGGACATACTAAACATTGCGGAAAATTAGTTTTAAAAATATTTATTTTAAAATGAATATTTATTTATGGAAGAAGATTTTCTAAGATAAAAATAAAGTTTTTCTGACATGTAAGGGAATTTGCTGCTTAAATACACATTGTACGCACATTTTAGAAATAAAATGTGTTTTTTCTTTACCTATTTGGCCTTCTTTCTTAAAAAAGGGTAATCCCAGAACAGATCACCAAATCCATCCTAGTGCTCTGGCAGCACTAGGTAACAAAACAGGAGAGATGCCCCAGAGTGAATGCTTCACACTGCCCTGCCAGCCCTTTGCTTGCTCGCTTCCCTGTCAGCCCAGGCTCCTGTTATGTCCCCCGTAGCTGCTATATGCACAATTGCCTTCTGCAGAAGAAGGTGATGCTTCAGTTCAGACCATGTGAAGCAGCCTTGGGCAATGCCCAGGAGCTGTTCCCTCGAAGCTGCAAACATCTGAGATGTTCAGGACTGCTCGTTCTTCAAGATTTCATTTCCACTTTGGAAGATACACAGCGCTTTTCAAGCACAGGAATGACAGAGAGCAGCTCACTTTCATGTTTTTGTTGCCCTGAGCTGTTTCCCTTAAGAAACAGCACTTAGGTTAGAGACTCTGCTTTAGCTAACAAGTCTTTTTGTGCTTTCTCCCCACTCAGTAGCAATGGCATCACAGTTATTCAGAATTTTGTCCTGAAAACTTCTCACTTCCCCTCGTACACAGTTTGAGGAAACCAAAAAAGCACACTAGCGCTTTCAAGTTTGTTTTGTGTGAGATTTTTATGATGTGTTATATGCTTGCTACAGTGATAGCAGTAATCCAGTTAGCCTATATTGCCAAATTGAAGAGTTTGTTTGGGGTTATATAAGCTTTGGTGGCATTAAACAGTCCTCTCCTTGATCCTATTGTTTGTTATGTTGCTACAAAGAGTTTCAGCAAAAGGCACAAATGAAGATCTGCAGATGCATTCCTGAGACATGCAATGGAACTGAAGATATGCCAAGAACTTCCTGAGAGAAGAATTGCAGAACTCAAAATACATTTCTTCTGTAAAAGATATACAATATAATTTTATTTGGGACCTGAAAAGACTGCTATTTTAGAGCTCAGATTGCAAAAACCACAGAAGAGTGTATGCTGCTCTCTGCCAGAACATGACTGCAAATTCTCTGAGAGACAATTCGTGACACTAAATACAGCTCAGTATGAATAGCAAGAAAGGAGCAGATCTTCCTTGGCATCAGAATACTCCAGGATATGTATTAGAAATGCAAGGTACACATTACTGCAGGAGCCCTGCACCCTGCTGGACTACATTTCTTGGGCTTAAAAAAATACTCTTCTAAAGCTTCTTTCCCATTCTCATTGGTAAAGGAAATGACTGAAGACAATACAGTAATCATTTAGTCATGCAACAAAGAAATATCTTTTCTGAGAGCATAATTCATTGTTGCCTGGGTCAAGGGTAAGTAAAGATGAGTTTGTAGAGCCTGCAGTCAAAAGCAGAAAGGACAAAAAGACACGCAGATTAGCTTTAATCTGCCTACGTAAATTTGGTTTCCTCTTTGCAGTCAGTATTTGCGTTGTTGATACACCCAGTGTTAATACATTGTAGGTGCGTTTTCTAACGGCGTTGATGATTTTGTCAGCCATTTATGGTCATGGCCCAACACATTGTGTAGCCCCTACTATCTGAAGTGTACGGCAAAGCATAGCACAGCAAAAAACCAACCTGGTGCTTTGCACCTCTCCAATGAGCAGGCTTTACAGCCTCACCTGCTGCCCAAAGTTTGGCTCTAGGTCCATGTCTGCTGCCAGGGAGCACCAGCCGCAGAAGTGGCTCCATGGGGCTCAGCTTCACCCTGTGGGAGCTGGGGTCGTGCTGCAGCTGAAGTGCTTCAGGCATCTAAGGCACCAGGTTTGCATTGAGGCCGCTGCTCCTCTGGAAGGCTGCAGCTGAGAGGACACCTGCCATAGGGAGTGCCCTGGGCAAGCAGCTCTCCTTTTCAGCTGCCTGGGCTCTTCGGTAGAGGCTTTGTGAGCCATTCTGCTTCCTTCCTTGCTTCTTTCCCACCTTACTGCACGTTCACAGATGCATTCCCTCTTATCTGGCTCCCTGTGCCTCCTGAATATCTCAAAAGCCATGGGTTCTTCCCTAAGTCACCCCAAAGTACTTTTCCTGGCCTAAGTGGGAGCATTTTGCATGCACAGCTTTACAAGCAAAAGCAATGAGGATGTATGGAACAAAGCTGTAGACCCACAAGGATGTCAGTAAGCGTGGAATCATTCAAAGAGCTGCAATGATTTTACTCCCCTCTCAGCAGAACTGGGAATACAATTTGACCCTCACTTTTTTTTATCTCATAGTTCCCAGGAATAATTACAAGTTTGAAAGTACTGTCTGGTGCTTCTATCATAGGAGTAAGGATCCAGGTTTCTGATTCAAGCTGCAATAGAGAAATCTTTAGAAATATGTACCACCTAACTTCTTTCTCTCACACATGCCACTTCCTTTCTGCAAGAAATAGCACTAATCTTTTTGTATGTATGTTGCTGAAAGAATTTCTTTGCTAACGTGTGGCTGGAAACATCAAAAGCTTTTTTGGGTGTAAGTGCCATACAATTAATAATTAATGAGCAATAAAAAATAGTCTTCCTTTCCCCCCCCACCCCCTTTTTATTAAAAAGAAGGGGGAAAACAGATTTCTGTTGAGACACGGATGACACCTTTAAGCAATGGTGCATGATAAATTAAGAAACTGGGTGGAGTGCTTCCTTCCTGTAATCCGTTTGTAATCAGTGAGAAGTTAGAGACAAATAGGACGCCTTACATAACGTCTGAAAAACAACCCTTTTACACTTAAAAAGAAAAAGGCTCTCTTGCCTCCCAGGTGGGCCTAGTCCTGAGTCCCCTCAAAGGCCTGGGTCACAGTCTCTCTGCCTTGGCAGGTAGAATCACTGGTGCTGACCAGTTGATAACTCACTTTTTGTTTTCTCTTCTTGTTCAGTAGGCAGGCATAGAAGTAAATGTGTCTTCAAGGGGCTTTCTGTGGCAGTCAAGACTTGACAGCATCTGCTTACCCAAACATGAATGAACATATTTTTCCATCAGCTGTGTGGTACAAGAAGGGGACAGAGAAGAACTCCCCTGCTCCAAACCAACAGGGGTTTCCACTGTCCTCTATGAGATAGCCACAGCCTTGATTTTCAGCACCCACTGTTCTAGAGCTGATGGCTGCTTCATATTCCAGTTTATCACATCCTACCTCTGGGCAACAAAACCAGAAAAAACCCATTTTCCAAATAGGTGCAAAACAAAACAGAAACACTTCAGTTGTTCAAAACAGAAAGCAAAAACAAACCCAAAGCATTAAAAAACAATTATTTTTAATAATAAAAAAATACTTCTGTAAGATGAGTGCATTGACTTTTACAGGAGCTGGCAATTTTCCTGCCTGTTTTGTCCAAGAATTAGAGAGCATGGTTACAAGGAACTAGAAAGTCAGACAGCTTGAAGAAAGGCTTCCCACTTGCATGTCTTTCATTTAGGGCTGGACAAGATTATCTTTAAAGGTCCCTTCCAACCCAATCCATTCAGTGGTATATCCATGAACGTGGTTAATCTGGGAACAGGAAGACAGGAAACATTGGTTTCCTGCCAGTCTGCCCACCAGTCACTCAAGTGTCTGGGTTGTCTGAGGTCTGGCAGGAAACAAGCCTTGCTTCTGACTGGGGTAACCAAACAACCCTGATGATCACCAGCAGAAGGTTTGCTGAACGTATATATCCCTAGTAACAGAGGTTTTGACCCTACTGACTTCAGTTGGTCAGTCCCCAGGTGCTTCAAGGCATGCTGCCAGAAAATGGAGCCAAGAGTATGTCCACTCCACTTTGGGAAAACTTTAGTTGAAGTGGTCTTACTTGCTTCTCCTAGGAACTAGATGGCAATGCTCAATTGCTTCAAACATGTAGAGGGTCCACCAGACCATCTGCAGAACCATAGAGATTTGTCTCTTGAGCTAACCCAGTCTTTCAGAAGGCTTCAGAGAAATGGGTGTGTGGCCATGTCAGCAGAGAGTATAATGTCTGTCTAATTTTGGGGCCTCAGCTCAAGCAGGTGCTTGGAGAATGGCAACAAGAAAATGCATTTTCCTCCAACCTAGGTTATCCAAGCTTCTGACCACTCTCCTTGTCTCTGTACAGGCAAAGCTTTTTCTGCAAAATGCAATAAACCAATGGACCAAGGTCTGAATCCTGCCTCCTCCAAACCCTTGTCCCACAGAAATAGAACCTGAGGTGCTTACTCCTGAGTCCAGTCCTTAAGCTGATTAAAATTTAAACACATCTTTAACAAGACAAATGACAAACATAATTGGATTTCATATGACTGGTGGAAAAATACCCCCAATAATTAAATACAAAAGAAGAAATTCTGATCCCTGCTTTATTTCTTTTTTGATCTTTAATGTCCCTTTTACACTGCCTGGGAAAATTATGGGAGACCCACTTATATGGGAATCATACCCTGAAATAGATACAATAGCCAAGGGAAGTCACTTTTAAAGTCTGACTGTCAGGATTATCAAACTGAAATCTGCCTAGTAGTAGATGTTAGTCAGACCAGCAATCAGTCAGCAAACACAGAGTTTTCTAAATGATTTCAAAAAAAGTTGTTAGTTTCCTTGAAACTGAGTCAATTCAAGATATGTTTCTAGCCACTTTGTGCTTGTGCAGGTGCTTTTATTCAGAGAAAGCTTGTGTACTGCTGCACTTCACTGCAGTCTGCAATTCAGGCATTGATCAAACCTACAATGACAGTGGTCAACACCTTAAAACCCCTGGCATACTGAGGACCATGGATAAAATTGTCAAGAATTTTTAATGAATCAAAAAATGTGTATGTTATTTTGTGTTGATGATAATTTCATTTTAAGCCCAAATGCATCTTTTTATTTGGGAATTTTTTCCTAAAAATGTCAGTGCTAGATTCCCGTGAGGTGACAGCGACAGACCTGGAAGCAGAGCTCTGGCACTTCACAAAGCAGCATTTAGTTTCAACAGCACGAAACTGAGGCACCTCTTGATTCTCGATCTAATTATCACCTCTCTCCCAAGAAGAGTCACCAGTCACCAGACTGCAGATTCAATCTGCACAGAGAGTAATTCGATATTTTATACAGCATAGAATAAGAAAGACAAATTCTGCATCTGAACTTGCACTTTGATGCATGCCAAAGTGCCACGTCAAAACCTGTGCTCTCTGCCTACTACCTAAGACTCTTTTCCCTGCTCCCCTGCTTCTCCCACCCCCTTGCCCATCATACAGTATTCACTCCCCTTGCCATCTGTTATCACTCTCCCTCTCTTTGTCCCCAGACATTTTTGCATACCTTGCTTGCAGTAATGTCTCACTCACCTGGTCCTACTCTGCCTCCACATGGCACAGGAACCCTTGCTCAGGCTTCAAGAAAAACACATGCCATGAGTCTCATTTGGAGAATGCCTCCAGTTTTGCATAGAAACCAAGGAGCATGTGTGATTGTGTTTGGAGGGGAAGGAAATGTACAGGGTCTCAAAGTTCTGGGGTATAACCAGGACACACCTCAATGTAAAATGTAGGAAGTTTTCCTGGATGTCATAGAACAGATCTAGTTGTAAAGATCCTAACCCCAACCAATGCTGCAGTGACTGAAATGCTCTCCCAGGCAATGGAAGGTCCACCTCAATCAAAGCATAGGCCCTAAGCAAACCAGATCCCAGTCTGTGACTGCTTCCTCTGGTCACCAGGAGCCAGAGCCACATTCAGGTCACCCTCAAGGTTGGTCCAGATTTGCCCTAGAGGAAGATCTCTGCACTAGAGATAAACTGAGGAGCTTTCTAACATTGCTTTAAAAAATAAAGAAGTCTAAAATACTACCAGAGTAGTGTAGAATGTCTCACACAAAAGTCATGTCCCCATCTCCCAGGAGAATACAGACAAAGTGCAGATTCTTACCAAGAAAGGCAGGAATCCAAATATTCAAAGACTGCTTGAGACAGCTCCTGAGAGGACTTGCAAGATAAACTCATGACCCTACTGAGCTCAGTAAGAAGCTGACTATGGACTTACAGAGAGCTAGAACTTCACCTAAATGAAACTGATCTATAAAAATTCACATCATTGCTCATGATCATTTTGAAAGATGTCATTAGTTTTTAGAGTGATGCTTTGTTTATCTACTTGCTTTCTGAGGAAATTTTAACATGGTGAAACGAGTCCCATCAAATTTCCTTGTAATAGTACTACTCCTCATACTAATAATTAATGGTGATCATCATGATCATGATGGTAATAATAGTAAACTCCCTTTTCATTGTTATATGAGATACCATAGCATATTGTAGAGCAGCGTTAGTTACTGCCTATATTAATTACTATCATATAGTACTCCCAAACTGTTGAATTGCATATTTTTTTACCAAAACTAAATGCTGATTGTTTTGCTCTGAAAGTCCCTTTCCCCAGTTTTAGAGAGAAAAAAATATTTTAAAATGGTAAGGAGTAAAATTTGTAAAATTTTAAATATCTGTAGTCTTAAGGATCAAATGGTGGAAAAAAAGCTGCACTTCTATTTGAACTGAAAAAAGATTGTTGTTAAAAGGTAACAACCTAAGAATCAAACCAAATCTCATTAGTTTTTAGGAGGCCTGATTCAATATATTTTGCATGCTTTGAGGTTGTGAGACTGAAACTCCTTCCTGTTTACCTGTAGGCTCATGGTGAGAAGCAATTCTGGCAGCTGACAAAGACTGACAGTTGATTCATTTTTTGTATGTGAAAGTGAGAGGAGTTGAGGCAAGAAGAACTCAAGTCTTTGTCCTGCAATCACATTTAATGCAAAACTCCCTTATGCTTCTGTATATGAAGCTATTTAATAAATAGCCTTAGCTTGAAGAGTCACCCAAATGTTTTGGCCTCCATTACAGGAAAACAACTAAGCACCTGCTTACACTGAGGATCCTGTTATTTTTGTGGCAGACTGTGCAAGGACAAACACTAAGTGAAAAGAAAACTCCTCAGTATCTCTCAGGAGCATACCATAGGAGTCATTATTACTGCAGATAATCTCTAGGAAGTCAATGGAAGAACTTAACTTCAAGACAATAAGGATTTCATTTTTTGTTTTTATAAAATCTTGATTGCATAAAATAATTGTACAAGCATATATATATATATTATATATATAGCAAAAAGAACTCTTACTTAGCTGTTAAAACTCCCAGATAAAGAACCTTGCAAAGGTTTGTTTCTCTCCATTGCCTGCATTCGGGAGTACCTTGTATGAGTTTCTCTTGTGTAGACATATTAAAACAAATGCCCACAGCTAGGTGAAAAAATCTCAGCCCTGTCTCACATAACCCAAACGTGAGGTCTCTCCACATTCTGAGAAGCTCTGGAGCCTGAGGTACAAGATCTGCTGTCATTAGGTGTCTCAGGGGTGTCTGCCTGCCCAGAGAAGCCTGAACCTTCCCAAACACAGGTGGATGAAGCAGTGATCTCTGCATAGTGGCTGTGCGCAGTTCTGGGGAATGTGGTCCTAGTCACCCATGGTGCAGTAATCCGGAATACTGACCCAGGCAGTTGAGACCCTCCAGTCTGATCAGATTCAGGCTCCCCATTCTCACTTTCTGGGATAATGCCTAAGCACAAGGCTGCAAGGTGCATCATTTGATGAATCTGGACCACTCTGCTGAGTGGAATCCAAGATTTGAGACACCAGGTCTTGTACTGAGTAATAAGCTTAGAAGAAATCTGTTTCTGAAACCCACCATCCATCAAGATCTGGATAATGCTGAACTCTGGTCCTTGTTACTGAAGTCACTTAATGTAGTTCATTCAAAGCCTCTCCCATAGAAAAGTGTGTGGAACACAGGCTTGCTGACACATCTTACTTTGTTGGCTCATCTTTGCTGAGAA
Organism: Loriculus beryllinus; assembly: GCA_039877255.1. NCBI lineage: Eukaryota > Metazoa > Chordata > Aves > Psittaciformes > Psittacidae > Loriculus > Loriculus beryllinus. Next base: position 5,800 of record JBCJKH010037169.1, on the reverse strand, counting down.
GAATGGACTAGATCCCTACATCTAGCTTCTGTGGACTTTTGATGCACTTTATACCCAAAACATGGATTTAGGTCCTCTCAAACAGAAAACTAAACCCAAACCATCATAGCTGTGTGCTTGAGCTATGAAACTGTTGTATGAAAGTGCACATTGGTGACATTTCTATTCTTTCTTCCTCTACCAACATTCCAAATGCAGCCAGTAGCACTTCCCTCCCCCAGAAGGTTTTTGAAATAAAACACACACATGCCTAGGTGAAGAGACTTCAAGGCTGTGGAAAGGACACATGTGCACCTATGTCCAGGGCTTGTTTTCTAAATCGTAAAAACAGAAGGATACAAAACACAGATCTGTCTTCATTGTTATAGTCTGCATCGTTGGAAGTGTTTTATTTCTCATCCTGCTGGTTTGATGGATGGAATCCACTTTGGGTTGCCATTTTCCTCTGCACCCACATGCAGAGAGCCTGGATGTCACTTTGGGTTCTGTGTGAAAGGTGCCTCCTCCCCAAAGGCAGCTTGTGTTCCTGCCTGTACTCTTGTGTGAAACTGGCCTTTACTAGTTTCCAAGCTAATGGTTTTAAATAGTGCTTAGGTTCAGAAATGCCTTTCAGTCAAACAGGTATGCTCAGCAAAGGGGAACAGATTTTTTGAGGGTAGAAGGGTCTTTATGCACCAGGGATCTAACTACAGATGTTTAATCATGCCTGTCTTTCCCCTAGAGACCTTCTGTGCATAACAGCATCACTGTATGTACTGTAAATCCAATGCCTGTCCAGACTGCAATGGATACTGCTCCTTTAAATAAGTTTGTTGTTATTTTTCTTGCTTTGTTTGGCACCGCAGCACTGAAGTCATGTTGAGAATATTGCTCTAAGCCTCTTCTAAAAATGAGAGTTAGGAGCCCAAGCCATTACTGAGTCATTTCTACACTTCATCTCATAAGCTTTACTCAATAGCAAAATGTACTTCATCACATTTATGCTGAAGACACGTGTGCAAATCCTCTCTTCCATGGAGGTCATCAGAATCACGTCCTCTGGCCACCTGCATGTGAAACAGAAATCATGTGTAGAGCATGGCATATGTTGCTGAACTGCAGTGGAAGGGTAAGAGGAATTTTTTTTTTACTGTACTAGAAAAAGAGGTGAGGAAGGAGTTAATCATTGCAAAATATGCGGTCATTTCCTGAGCCTTGTGGTTGGATGAGTAAAAACTTTCAACTATTTCTAATTCTTCTCTGTCATTTAAGAGGCTTTCAAGGTGCACTGTCCATCCCAGACCAGGTAAGGAGTACAGTTTTTCACTTCTTGACTGTTTATTCAAAATTGTTTTTCAGTGGAGTCAGACTCAGCCAAGATTGATTTGCTCTCCTTCCTATTACTTGCATCTGAAGGGGGAACAAAGTTCATAGCAATCCAAGAAGTACATGTGTGTCTTTGTGGCAGATGACTCTAAGCTGTAGAAATAAAGAACTGCATGGGTTAATAATTGAGCAATATTAGCAAAGAAGTTTATTATACAATTAGAATTATTACAGCAAATACTGCCATAAAAAAGAAACAAAACCCTTACTGCCAGACATAAGGAGTTTACTCTGCACAAACCAGTATCAAAACAAGGGGTTCTCAGGTGTACAATTTGCTTTAGTAAGGAGAGTAGTAAAAATCATAGTATGCTTCAGTGTTATCGTCAACACTGAAATCACATTTTGAAACACTATAAAAATGCTATTTTTAAAAGGAGGAAGAATGAGCTTCTATGTATTTGGGGAGGAGAAAAAATAAAAGGAAAAAATATCTGATAACTTTGAGCCGGTTTTATTTGTAAATCTGAACCTGATATCTATCTTTAGCTATTGCAGAGTCATGCATTATAGTCATCCTGAGACTGTTCCCCAGGTTTGTAGCAACCAAACATACACTCAGAAGTGACTGTGGAACCGTATCATAGAACGATATAATTTCATCAGGGTCTTTTGATTCATAAAAACTGAACTCAGATAGGCACCAGAAGGAAGTCTCGTAACACAGTGCACTCTTGCACTGCATTTGCTGTCTCAATAGACAGACAGAGAGATTATTTGTGTGAAGGTTTCTTTAATAGTTCAGAAACAAGCATAAAATAGCCATCTGTAGGGCAGGTACTGTAATAATGTGCAGTCATCAGGTTGCCCTACAGAAAGTGAAATCTTATGTGCCGTGACAATCACTGTGTGAAGTCATATATTGGAGATTCAGGGTTTTGGCATTTGCCTTTTTTTAAGTCTTTGCTTGTAATCAGTTTTGATGTTTGGACACTGGCTCCTTGACTGTGCTCACTGTTTGGTATAATCACTCTCTGGATTTTATGCATAGTGGTCAGGAGAATCTAGATAAGGTTTTCATAAGCATTCATTTGATTCAGACACATCCATCTTATCAAGGTTTGGAATTCATTCCTAGATCACCTCCACCTTACCTGTGAGATTGCTACTACGGTACCACTTGAACCTTTGTAATGAATTTGACCCTTAAAAGACTCTATGAGCCACAGAAGTTTTGTCATTGTCATCTACCGATGAGGAATTGGGATGAATCCCAGTTGACACGAGACTTGTGCCCTGGTTTTCGCAGCTCCCCAGGTCAGGCAATCTGATCGAGAGTCCCAGGTCTTCCCTTGCAAAGAGCTGTACATCAGTTTAGATGCAGCCAGAGAGCCCATCATCACCCTCCTAGGGAAGAAGCTATGGCATGGGTAGATACATTCGCATCAGCCTTAGTCTTCTCAGTTTGACTGTCAGTACTAAACAATCTGCTGTTCCTTACAGCTCTGTATGGCCTTGGCTGCTAAATAGTTGCAGCCTATGCTACAGCTGCCTGGAAGAAAGTTGGTTACGGTGTATCTACTCATCCTGCAGTCACATTTCCCAGTTACTGCATAGGTACAACTCAAGGAAAAGTACTCAGCAGCTTTGTGTGGGAAGAGCAAATTGAACTCAGGCCTCCCCTGTCACCAACCAGCGGCTTACCCACTGCTTCTGCATCCCCTGAGGTACATTTATTGAAACTGTGTTTTCAACTTCTGACTCTCAGGGTGGGTTTGGGTTCAACTTTTTGGCTCAACTCTGCCCCTGAAGAAAATTTTGCTCTCTATGGCAACTGTAAGCGCAGAAAGGGTCAACTTAGGTGATTTCAAACGTTTGCTCGAGGGGCTCTCTTTCAGCATGAATGTCATTGTCTGGTGTGAGAATAGGGTGTACTCCTCAGCTCTCCGTCAGAGGGAGGCGCACACTATATGTAGCAGTAAAACAGGATGGAAAAGAAACAAACCCTGGAAAAGCCAGTCCTTGTTCAGTAAATGTGGCCTCTCCCAGTAACTGCTGTGTTCTGGTCAAGTGGCTAGAAGGGAGAATCTCAGCAGCCCACAACCCAGCCTCAAAAAGCTGTCCTGTGTTGGGCTCCCTCTGTTCTGTTCAAAAGTGGAGAGACACCAAGACTGTTTCTCAATGTGTTTAAAAAAGGTGGTGGTACTTTGCACACATATTGCCACCTCATAACTTCATTTGATATTTGCATAGTTTCCAGATAAAAAGTTGTTTTGAAGCAGAGGTCCAGAGGGGTTCACCACTGACAACTAATGTTTGCAAAGCCTCCAAATGGAAAGAAGGATGATTTTAATATCAGGCATACTTACTGACAGTGTTATCATATTTTTCACAGAGTGCAAAAGGAGATTATTCTTTGAAAAATTACTTTGTAGAAACAGGAATGTTTGACCCTCGACTACTGCCTTAAAAGTTCCTGGATGAAAGGAGCTCATTTTATAATTACATCTTTGGAACTGTTGTTTGGGCTTGTTTACTCTTACTGCCAGCTCTTGAATGGGAAGGTCAAGCTGGTGTTCCTCCTGGGCTTACTATTTATATGCCGGAAACCTGTGAGGCTCTCTTAGCCTGAGAATTAGGGCTGTTATTTTAAAATAGGCTTAAAATGGGTAATATAACCCAGTCTAAATTTACACCCTAATCAATGAGAGATATCTCACATGGTTCATTTTCTACATCCTTGAATCTGGTAATGTCAGTTTGATCTGGTCTCTTTTCACACACTTTTGATCGGAAGCCTTCTGTCCTTACTGAAATTTTCCATTGGTAGTCTTACATTTCAGTGTTGTTGAATATTTAAATAAAGCCAAATACTCAGACAGAGGAAGCGAGAGAGAGATCTGTATGTGCTTCATGCAGCAGCTCAGGTTTTTAAATGCTGTATTTTAGCTCTCATTGATATTGTAACATTGGTATCTCATTGATATTGCAGAGACTGATGAGGGCCCAAGAGTCAGTCAGGCGGGGGCAAGGCATCTTTTAGCTTGTCCTCAAGAGCTGCACATTTTTTTTTACATTTTCACACTACTGTATGAGGAATTCAGGTTCGGCAGCTGATGAATTGAAAATAATTTTGCACTCACATTCTCACTCTCTAAACTGCTCATTAGGTCTTGAAATAACAACAGAAATCACACACTTGTGTGGTCATGATGAAGCAGCTAGGGTTACTTACTATCAGATGCATTGCACCTAATTCAGATCTGCTAAAGTAAGAAGGGAATATATCAAGTCACTGAAAACTATGTGCGCTTTTCCATTCTCATCGTCTTCAGATGTGGATATTTTGCATCTTCAGTGATCCTGCACAGATACATTGTACAGGTAGTGAGCTGTGTTTTAAAGCCATGAAAGGCAAATGTTATCAGTTCTTGTCACTGTTCAGCATTATCTTTAGATGTGCTCCTTTTATTTTGGTAACAACTGACTCTTAAAAGGTTTTTTCTTTGGTCCTTTCTGCAGCTCTTTCTCATAGAGGAAATCTGATCTGTTGCAGCACGGAAACATCAGTGGTGACCACATCGAGACAAATTCCCTAGGGAGCAGCCTGTAAGTCTGATCAACACTTAAGATGAAAAGTTTTGGATTTTCTGTGGCAGGATGTTACACGCAGAGTTTAGCTGTATGAGGGAACAGCTGAGGCAAAAAGGGAATATTCAGGAACACAAGCCTCTGCTTTGAGTGGGTGAGTAAGCACAAAGAAAGGAATAATCTTGTAAAGACTTTTCCTTTCTCCCCCTCACCCTCAACTTCTCAAAAATATGATCAATATTTGAGATTCTCCAAATCATGCTCAATTAAAATTCTGTTCTCTCAGGACCCTGGGTACACTGAGTAGACCTCACTTATTGGCTACAGTGGCTCAGCAGGCTGAGAACAAGTCTTCATTACTACTGTTACTTTCTCTTGTGACAGTCAAGCAGTGCAGGGATCAAAGGGAAATCTTCCTGGAACACAGGAGGATGGTAGAAAATATGATAAAAAAAGCAGGAACAGAATGATTCTGAACAGTATGATAAGCAGGAACAGAAAAGGTGAGGGAAAGAAAAAAAATGAGACAAAAGGAAAACTGATTGCATGAAATCGAGGTAGACGAGGACTGAGAGCGGTGTCAGGACGGTGGTTAGCAGGAGAAAGGCAGACTTTGGTTTTACATGCTACGGATGATGTAAGTGCAAGGCATGATCCTTTCGGCTTCTTTCCTCAAATACTTTTGTGAAAAACCTGCAATATCCAGGTCTCTGTAACCTAAACATGAATCTTCAAGACGAAGTAAGATTGTCTGCACCCTCTAGTGGTCTAGAAAGAAAATACGGTCTTGTCCAACAGTAATTTTGCACTACATCCATTTGCTGAAACCGGTCACACTTTGGGGTTTTTTTAGCTTATTTGACATAACTGTAATAACTGTTCTCAGCCTCTTAAACATGGGCAC
>JBCJKH010037164.1:10499-42812 GCA_039877255.1 Loriculus beryllinus | reverse complement strand
ATGCCTGCAGAGTGAAATTTACATCACATAGGGTCACCTACTCAGCAAACTCTTCATCACTGTCTCATTCTGTGGCTTCCTCATTTGGATGTCATGAGTGTTTCTTTCTAAATTGTGATGAAGTAATTAGATAATACTTGTTTTGTACAGTGGTCAGCTCTGTACTCTAGCCACTCCAAATTTTCTGCTGGTCTCTTAGCTCCTGGTAGGGTTGACACAGTAACTTTCTTTTGTATCACTATTCAACTTTCTCACATCTCCATTCATATTCATACTCTGAGGGAAGGAGTGGAGCCTACACTGATTTTCCTCTCAAAGTCCTTTTCCCATAGTTAAGGTATTTTTTGGCACTGACACCCATGTTGTGAAATTAGGCTCCATAAGATGGGGGCATCTGCAAAACAACTGGGGATATCAAAGACACCAGTGATTTCTGGGCAAAAACATTCACAACTGGGTTTTTTTTTAACAGTATTAGGCAGACTGTGGTAGAGACCTGTTTGAACTACTGTTGGTAGGGGAGATGCTGCTCAGGGCTTGTACTACTGGAACAAGGCTAGAAAACTGTCTGTACTGTATATGTTAATAATTTGCTAATCCTAAACTCAGATTTTCTTAGTAGGACTCAAGACTGAGTATGTTGTAGCAGTAAAACTCTTTAGAAGAGGTCAGACCCTTATTTTGATGAAACTGCATTTACCAAGATGAGCAAGAAATAGCATGCTGTTCTCAGTGGGAAGTGCTAAGGTGAGAAACTGTCTAAGTGCGCTGACTGTCTGAGTCTTCATCTGTCAGACGCAAAGCAAGTTCAGCAATTATTGTAGCAAATCATCTGAGATTCAGGACTAAAGCTAGAGATACACTGTTTTTCCCAGCACTGAGAGGATGGGCTAATAGTTCCGTTGTTTGAGATGAAGGAGATTAAGTTAAAATTCACTTTGTCATATTGTGCTTCAGTAAAGAAAAATATAAAAGGCATTAAGCATTATGATGTTTTATCTGTTCTTGCATACTGGGTACAATGAAGCTTGTGCAGAAATGGAGCTTCCTTTTACTTTAGCGAGGGATCACTGAAAGTCTGTTTCCTGACTGAATAAAGCAAGAGGACTTTTTTGAAGGACAAGTAACTAAATAAAGAACAACTTACATCCTGAGAAGTAATTAATGACAAAGTAAAATATATTTACTGGTCATTAACTGTTAGTAGTTCAGTATTTTTGTGAGAAAAAAACTGGAAATGATCATAATTAATTACCAATACCAGTTCTTTTCAGCATGTATCAACTGTAACCTCTAGAGCAAACAACTTGGTCCAAATCAAATTCCTGAAACAGATGATTGATTAAAGTTCATAACTATTTAAATTTGGAACTATATTGACTTTGTTTACAGTGGAAATAACTGCAGCAAATCTGACACAATAAAAATGCCACTGTAGACATATCACGATGAGATTATAGTGTGGGTTTCGACTCAGACACGCAAGCTGGAAATTTAAAAATCTGAGTAAGGAAAAATAAGACACAGCTGCTGGGTCTGTGGCTGGAAGTCATTCCTGTTTAAATGCATCACCTCAGTCACAACTGAATATATGTTTCTGCTTTTGCACTGATTTATATCATCCAACAGCAGTACTATTGTTTCCCTGCACAGAGAACTTTGAATGGCAGGGATGTTGCAACAATAAAATAATGGGTACTGACCCCCTCTGAAGGCTCAAAACCATGGACATGAATAAACAGTTCTATCAGGGGAACTCCAATTTGAAATTTTTTTCGGCCAACTTTTTGTACACCTACCCAGTGTATTCCACCAACAGAAACCCTAGGGGAAGGGAAGACATTACAGACAGAAGACTTGTGACAGCTACAGCCAAAGAAGCATTCCTCATCACTCCCTTTGAAATGTAAATTATGAAGCACAACTCAAGCCCTAAACAGTTAAGTCAATGCTTGCATTCTGAAGGTTGGAATTTGTACAGTGACAGGTCTAAGAATTAGGTAATATTATGACAGTGATTGTGTTGAAAAACAGTTTATCAGAAAAGAGAGAGTTAAGACTAGAGCACTGTCTCCAAAGTCAGAGAACAAAACAATAAAACCCAAAACTGTGTGTACACATTTGGAAAATCTATCACAAGACTGAATTCTAATAAAATTTCTTGTCACTGACTGCCACCTAAAACTAATGACAATTTTGTTTGGAAGCAAACATTAGGCTGTTTATTAAAGCCTGTATTTCTCAGTATTTTGTGCTGATTAGGTCTGCATGCTATAAATATTTATCTAAGGAAAGAGGGCGGCAGAAGACATGCCAAGATCTGGAAAAGCCTCTGTTTTAATAAAGAAAGCTAGTGGGTATTTTCAGCTAATAGGAATAACACAGTTGAGAGCTGTATTAATTTGCACACAGTGGAAGGGAAACAATTGAATGGCTGTCAGAGGCCTGTGCAATAAAAATCCTGCAGGACAAATTAAATCTTCAATTTTAACAGCTGTGTGCATCTACATATAGCAGCATCTCATCAGGATCATTGCCTTTAGTGAGTTAGGCCAAATTTATCTAATTTGAATTCATCAAAAAATTGTAACAAGGGAAAAGGAGTAGATTAGTGCTCATTTGGTCTTAGCTATGTGATTATTTAAGACCAAGAAGTGTGAAATGCAAATTCCCATTCTAATACTCATGAAATGCTTAATTACTTTCATGGTAATATATCTGCTGAGTAAGGATATGTTGTTTTTATTAACTTACCACAGAGAAGGGAAAAATAAGCTCTCATCATGTTGCAAAGTGCTTTTGTTCATCATCATTATCATCAAGGAATCCTTGTTAACAATAAAACCCCCTTATTTAAAAAGTAACCCACCTGAATGAAACTGAACTCCCTCCAGTTTAAGGCACTGTTTACTGAAGGGATAGAAGTTACTGCCAACAAAGCAAGCAATCCAAGACTCATTATTCCAAAGGAGATATACATTTCAATTCGCCACACTTCTTCCTCATTCCAAGAATTTTCAACATTTGCATGAACCTGATGAAAGAGCAGAAAGGAAGCACTTTATTCTACAGAATATTAAAAATACCACAGAAGTTATTTTGCTGAATAAAAGTCTACAGTCACAGGACACCTATAAAATGGGGTCAAATATTTTAGAGGTTTCCTCATGTCTTAGAGAAAAACAACTATTCCCTTGCCACTGGTATTGGCTCTTGTTAGATTAGATTATGTTAACCATGGAAGCTTGAATGAGTTGTTAAAAGAAAATTTAACATTATATACTATTTATAACAAGTATGTTATAAAACCAGATAAATCTGTATATTCCTATATACTGTAGAAAAGTAGCTGTGTTCTTCAGACCATGGAAACTTAAATTCTGTAACATAAATTGGGTGAACCAGCAATCTGTTTTTAGTTTGTAGCATTTAGAAATAGTTTAGCATCATTTCCTGGTTTTGCTTTAGCTACCTATGCTAAGTCAAAGTTACTTCGCCTATTTCACTGTTGACATCAGATACATCCAAGATTGTTCTCACTGAAGAGCTTTACCAGAAAAAAAGAAATAGCTCAAGTCCTTAACAATTGAGAGGCTTGGATATCTAACTAGTTTTCCACTTTCAGGTGCACTATTGCAATATGGCATGGCTTTAAAGAGGCTGACCAAGAGTATTAGCAAGTAAGAATTTTACAGTATAATTAAACCCAAGATAATTTCTTATTATCTGTGGGTCCTTGACTAATACTAAGTGTGAACAATTACAGTTTCTTGCTGCCTTTAATAGTTTTGCTCTTCCTGCCGTTCTCTTCAGTTCAGTTTTTCATGATAGCCCCTTTAGAATTTGTGGATCAAATCCCTTCTAATTTGTTCCATTTGATTTGATTTCCTTAGTTTGCTTTTCTTTCTGTTCCATCACGTCTGTATTTCCTGCAGATTTTATGCGCTGAATGGCAATGCTGTTTTTCTGGCAATGCTGCTTTTCTGCTACTTTAGAAGTGACAATAAGCTACCTCAGTGACAAACAGGAGCATGAGACCCTCTTCTAAAGGAGGACAGATTTATCAGAGATTGTTTCAAGGTTATGCAAGACCAATTGCTCCTGGGAACTGTGAGTCAATCTCTATTGCCTGTAATAGATGATGTTCACATACTTTTTAATGAATATTTTTACCACTGGTCCAAAAATGTTACAAAGTAACAGCATTTTTATTTTGTAAACAGAGGTGTAAGCATTATTACATTATCTACCCTTGTACTTTTCACACTTGTAAATGTACTTATGATATACATACCTCCCCTGTATGTTATGTATACATAGAGAGAAATGTACCTCAGAAGTTTGCTGCTATTGCTCTTACCCTGTCTATCCTACATTCTCCTTGTCTACATTACTATCCGGGGTTTAAGTAGGACACATACTTGATTCCTCCTACCACACAAACTTGACTGTAACTTGATGCACGAGGTTAGCACAATGCGTAAGCTTCTTTTAGTCTCCTTTCTTATTTGGCACTATCTATGCATAACACAGCTCATAACATTCTCCACTGAAAACAGTGGAACAAGTTAAGAAAACAAGAGTATTGTATTCATGAGCCATACGTATACAGCCAAGGCATTTTTTGGCTCACTGAACTAGTTTGTCTTACCTGTTGGTATGCCATATTGAGGAACAAGTATCGCTCCGATCTCCTCATAGGTAAGCAGAGGCTGTATGCCACATGCACTGTTGCAAAGAAAAAACTGAGCAGTCCAAGCTGCTTTCGACATTGGAGCCAGTTGTCCAGCCAAAGTGGAAATCGCCTATACTTGGTACCATAGTAAAGCTGATAGGAAGCTGCAATAAGTCCTGGTAAATACACTAGAGAAAGTAAAGTGATAGCAACAATTGGTAGAGTCTTGTTCACAATCTCAATAGGGATCTTGTAAAAGTCACTCTGCTGATTTTTCACGTATGGATGGATTACATCTCTGACGAAGGAATATATGAAGAAAAATGTTGCCAGGCTAATGGCTATCACTACAGGCCCTTTCCACAGTGTGAACAGTTGCAGAGGTAAGTTTTCAATCTCTCTTGAAGATGACAATGCCCCCAAATCAATAGGAATAAAACTGAGCTGGCGGGCAAGCTCAATAACTTGATGGCGAGCCTGAACATTGTTACTGCATATATAGACCTGTTGAGAAAGTCAAGTGAATCATCTGTAGTCAGCAAGAGACTCAAAGAGAAAAACCCACCCAAACCACAAAAAAGACTTAAGGGCCTCCAAGTCAAGAGAACACCACTGCTGCTGAATGAACCACACTGTTGTCTCAGTTTGTATCACCAAGATGAGAACGAAACTACACACAAACCCAGCTGAAGTGAAAATATGCACACCAATTTAGCAACAAAGTAACTGAAATTAAATTGTCTTTTTCTTGACTGCAGGATGCCCTGGTATTCCGTAAATTGAACCCCACTCCCCACTTCCCACAAGATGTCTACAAGACTATACTGAACTTGAAACAATGGCTACAAGCATTTCAGAAGATCACAAGTATATCAAAAACACAGGAATCTTGAATAATGACCCCAGAATAGCTGTCCCGTAAACAGAATGCAGAGAACTGTGTATTCTCTCCATGTATAACAATTTTAGCTTAATTTCACAGAAAAGACAGAAACTAGCAGCCAAATAACAACTCCTTGTAAAGACCAGTTTATTACCTAGTGCAAGAAATGCACTGCTACAAAGCAGTTTGAAGTTCCTTTAAAATTTACAGTGGGGGAATAGTTTGCCCAACACTGTTTGCTGACCATCTGCTTTAGAGCAAACATGATCCTTTTTGACAGAAGTTAATTACTTATAATGCAGTGCTATTCTGAAAGGGGATAAAAACAGTACAGTGAGGATATTTTTTATATTATGATAATTCTATATCAATTGCATTCCTTTTAAAATCTACCTGAAGTGCCAGAAAACTCAATTTATCCTCCAGCAGTCATGTTATACCAGTCATTTCTCATGTGTTTCTCAGAGTCCATAAAGCCGTGAAGGGCTGGGTTCTTGCATAAACTTAAATCCTTTCTATCACTTCAGCAAAGCATGAAAAACATAAAGCTGCCTTTTCTATATGCAGGATGGATTTGGGGAACATACTGGGAAGGAATTTGAACATGATGTTCCCTAGCAGTCCTGGATCAAATGAATGATCATTTAGAAACATATGTGCCTCCTTCTGCTTCCCCACATTTATGATCTTGGGACCTTCTAAAAGCTAGAGAAATTCTTTCTTTCACTTTGCCATTACATTGAATGAGTGCATTTTCAGTACAGCTGACTCCTAAGCTCTTTGATTAGGACCTCAGATTTCTGTGCATCTCTTTCAATAGCTCATGCCATGTAAATCAATATTGAAATTAAAATACTCTGGGAAAGGCTGCTTCTATCACTGTACAGAGCATAAGGACAAAAATTAATATATTTCCTACAGAAGACACTAAGACCCAACTCTTCTCCTCCATCTGTAGTCATCTGAAGGTCAACTGCCTAGTCTAAGCTAGTATCCACATTTCCTCTGCAATAAACAGGCATCCCAAAAAACAATTTGGACCACTTACTCCATATACCATGCAGTGGAATGAACTAGACTCTGAAAGTTTTAGTAGCCAATAAAAGCTAAACTGAAGGCCCAGCATTTTAGGCATGCTATGTCAGGCAGGGTGAAACTCATGAATTCTGGCTGCTTTCATTCAGTTCCTGCTGTTTTCATCTTATAACGAAGTTACATTAATACAAATATAACATTTACCTGTCTGCTGGCATCCTTTGGTCCTAACTGCAGTGACCAAGCTGAAACGACATTGAACCCTTTGACAACCAGGGAATCTGGGAAAAGTGATGCCAGATACTCTGCATTGGAGTCCGGATATTGGTCTATTCTTGTATTATTGCTGACATCAATCAGAATTTTACCAGCGAGTAAATGTTTGAGGTCTCACAAAGAAGCATAATGCTCTATGTGTATGGCTACAAAAATGATGTTTGTTTTAGCTACTGCATCTTCATGGTGAGTGACATCAACCACATGGGGAAAGAAGTCAGCAGCATGTTTAGGGTTTCTGCTTCCTACAACCACGTGGTACCCACATCGGATAAGTCTAATTGTCAATGACTTTGCGAAGTCTCCGCTTCCAATGATGCCTATTGTGATCTTACGGGCATCCTTGATGCCATTCGCAACATTTGGTAGAAAAGTTTCATTGAGGTTCTTAGGACTTCCCATCATAGAGATTGATTCCATACTTCCAAGACACCACACCTACAATGACTTCTTCTGGGAAACAGACAAACAAACAAAACAAAACAAATCAAGCAACAAAAGGAAAAATTTAGCATAACATAATTTTATGAGACATCAGAATCCATAAACACCTCTGTGAGCAAAATCTGTGGTTCCAAGTTTCATGTTTTATTTTCTCCTTAATAAAGTATATGCAAATCAATTTTGTAAAAGGAGAAACATGAAATACTTCAGGCACTTCAATAATACAGAAGTAAATGATACTTTTTCCATCTTCTATTCCCATCCTCCACTGGAACACTGGATCACAAGATAACCCTGTGCTCCTGAAACTAATTTTCAATGGGATAATAAGACACATGTAAAGAATCCTGAATAATCATGAAAAATATTAGAAGCGGGCCTGTGACTGGTATAAGGACACTGAGTTCAGGGAAGCTGAACTCCATTAAAACCTTATGCAGGTTATTATTTTGGTATCCTATATTTGCCAGGACAGAAAGGATGCAAAAATCTCAAATCTGCAAATGTCGTTGTACCACCATGACAGACATCCATCTGACATACCTGTCAGCCTAGGAGGTGGGCTGCCCACAAGCATCCATTGGCAAAGACAACTTACCAATTTCAGTTACCTTAAAATTTGTCAAGGCCTATTCATGAGATCACCAATGACACTGCTAGGTCAGACTTCTAGGTCTGGCTATGGATGCATAAGAATTAACTGTGGGTGCAAAGGTATTCAAAGCCAGAGGTCAAAAATGCACTTAATAGAATTTTCCGACTAAGCAAAGAAGATAAATCCTGAAGACAAACACATGGGAGAGCATTCCGTGAAAAGAATAGCAGGAAGAGAGAGAGATTTCATGCAATAATAAAGAGAGTTTTAGGATTCAAATTCAGTGCAGTAAGGGAGGCTTTGAAGAACAGATGCTAAGGCTCACAGAAAACTGAAAAAAATACTGCTATGGCTTTGGAGAGCAGAGTTCACAGAACTGCAGTATAGCTGTAACAAAGACAAACAGACATAAAAAACCCAAAAGAACATTCCTCAGGAGGGAAGTTATCACCTGAAACCACAGTTAAGACATAAGTGGTTCTGCACTGTAGAACAAGGATGAGTTCTGAAAATGAAGGAAGCAATGAGGAATGGCAGGCTAAGAAGAAAAGAGAAACCACAAGGTTACTCTCTTGGGAGCTATTCCAGACCACACGCAAAAGAGGAGCTGAATGAACCTTTCCATAAGCCAGCATGGATTAGTTACCATCACATCACCTCCTGGTGATATGATGGTAACTAAGCATGAATAGGGGACTTTATAGAGCCATCAGCTAGGAATACAGTATGTGTGGTAAACAACCTTCACCAATTCAAAGTAACTTTGTGTTTCAGAAGTTGGAGGAAGCTGCTTAGAAGAATGGGCGCTTTTCATTTCACCTTTGACTAGAAAGGAAGAACTCAGTGAAACTGCACTGAGACTCTACATATGGAAAGCAATAGTGACAGTGACCATAAAACCACTAGTCTAAGAAAAAATTCTAACAGTGATTCTTTCTGGCAAAACCAGACCACACAGATTTTCATGCATGCACTGAAAAAACATTGATTTCTTTCTTACCATATGACCTGAAATGTATCTAACACATGACCAAACCAGTATTTCCTGAACCATGAAGAGTTCACATCCAGGAACGTAATAAGAATAGTTGTATTTTGATCACATAAGAGATATATAATAACTAGATATGACAGAACACACCTGCTTCCACCACATGACTACAGAGGCTCACTTTAGTTCATGCCATGTGATGTGAAGGTGCTGCACAACTTTGGGATACAAAGGGAACCACCATGAGGAAATGGGCTACCAGTACCATTTAACCATACTGCAGTCTGCTTCCAGTTTTTGTCCAAAGCACCCTTAGGAGAGGGGGCATCAAGATTTGAACATGTGGAATTGCTCTGGTGACTGGCTCCCACAGAACCAAACATGACAGTTTCTCACTGCCTATTCTAAGGAGAGTGTGAGGAATAGAATAACAGACTTCATAAAAAAAAAAAAACCTCAGGGGATAGGCAGACATGACTTTGGCAAGTAATTTAAATGATGGAAGGGATCAAAGAGCTGGCATTTACTGGGAGGGAGTATATTAAACGCACAATAACAATGTAGAGGCCAGAGAGTGTGTAAGACTGTTTTAACTATATTGGGAGAGCTTTAATAACCTAAAAAAACCAACCCAAAACCAAAACAAAACAAACAAAAAAAACAAACCCCAAAAATAAAAAAAATTAGAAGGTGTGTATATGCATGGCTAAATAACAGTATAAAGAGACAGTGGTATCATGTAGGGATAAAATCAGAACAGCAACAGAACAGAAATTAGTTATAGTGAATGACATGAAGGGCAACAAGTAAAGGCTCCATGACACAATAAAGACACGATGCAAGGTTTATAACTTCACAGGAAAAGGAACAAATTATAGGTGACACAAAGTAGGACAAAGTGTTAAATGTCATCTTTATTTCAAGCCTCAGCAGAAAGGTTAACTGTGATCACTTACTGAAATTCCATTTATAGGGAGACAGAAGGTGAGGTCAAAGTGGGAGAAGGTAAGTCAAGAGTAAAGCATAAAGTTAAATGCAAGATAAAGATTTTCAAGTCAGCAGATGCTTATGAAATGATGATTGAAATGACATCTTGAGAACTCAGAGGACAAGACAGACAGACTAGCATGTACCTCTAAAAGAGGGGAGGGGAACTGAGGGAAGCAAAAACTTGTTAGCCTAACTTCGGCCTCTGGAAAAAAATTACATCAAGTTACTGAGCAAACAATTTGTAAACAGATGGGAAGCAGATGATAAGAACTAGCTAAGGTGGGTTATTCAGTAGCAGACTGCAACATACCCTTTTCTATTCTTTTACAAAATACCTGAAACAGAGTAGTAGTGACGTAAATTTGACATCTGCCCTTAGATAAGCTAAGAAAACACTACAAAACTATGTCAGCCAGAAGGTGACACAGACGTGAAAATCAGCTTTTGGAAAAACAACTACTGCAGAAGAAGCCTGAACGCACGCAAACCCGGGCAGTCACTGAACCTGTGAGCACCCGCTCGGCCGTCAGCTTACGGGGCGCGGACTGAGCGGAGGCGCTGGCCGGGCGCAGGCCGGTCTCCCCCCGGCAGGCTGGCGGGCGGCAGCGCGGTGCGGGTGCCGACCCCTGAGGAAGTCTGCGGGGCCCAGGTCCTGGCCAGCATCTCCAGCTGCAATGACAACATCACCCGTGACAAGAGCGGCGACCCCACCGCCCGGCCGCTCGCCGCCCCGCCTCCTCCGTTACCCCGGGCAGAGCCGGGGCAGCGCGGCCAGGCCCGGCTTCCCGGCTCCACATCACCGCCACGCACCCGGCCGCACACAGCCCCCCTGCCCGACCCACTCCGGGCGGGGGGAAGCCGACACCGCCAGGCCCGCCAGAGCTCGGTCCGCCGCCACAGCGCTGGGCAGCGGGGAAAACCGGCGGGGCGACGGTGGACACGGCCGGCCCGAGGGGAGGCCCAGCGGGGACAGAACCCCTCCTGTCCCGGCCCCAGAGCCGCTCACCTCCACCCGCCCGCCTGGAGGACCAGCGCCGCCACTTCACCGCTTCAGACTCCTGCCCGCAGTGACGGACGGGCGGGCGGGCGGGCGGGCAGGAAGGCGGTGCCTCTGCTACCGCTGTGACCCGCCCCCTGCGGCCGCTCCTCCGCCGCGGCTGGGCGGTCAGCAGCGATCAGCAGCGCGCTGCTCTGGGGCTGGGGCGGTGGCAGTCCCGGGGGGCTGCTGCGTGTGGGGGAAGAGGGGCGTCACGGCCGGGCCCGCGGTGCCCTTGAACTCGGTACCCTGTAGCTGCGCTCCCGTCACAACTCTCTCAAGCGTGCGCAGCGCCCTCACATTCGGGGTCCCGCTGGCACAGCGTTGGGACCTCGTCGGGCCGCAGGCGAGCTCGCTGCCCCGACTGCATAACGCACCTCTCCTCCTGGGCCACTGCCCTCATCGGCTACTCCTGCCCAGGTGTGTTCTTCAGCGGGAGCTCTCCTCAGGCTGATTTTCCTTGTTCTGTCCTGCCAGAAGTGTGCTGCTGGCCTTCAACCAGTACCCGCTGCAGGGCCAGGGGTGAGGAATCATAGTCATGGAATCATGGAATGGTTTGGGTTGGAAGCGACCTTCGAAAGTCACCCAGTCCAACCCCCCTGCAATGAGCGGGGACATCTTTACCTAGATCAGGTTGCCCAGAACCACATCCAGCCTGGCCTTGAATGTCTCCAGGGACGATGCATCCACCACCTCTCTGGGCCGGTGTTTCACCACCCTCGGCATAAAAAAGAAATTAATTCCTGGTAGGTGTTGGATGTGCCTGCAGCCCAGGCTGGCTTGCCCTGGTGTAAGTAGCAGGGACGTCACTCCTCATGGTTGCTGTGTACTCTGTGTACTTGTTATACAAAATTCTCATTATAACAAGTGTTATACAAAATGAGAGGACATACATGGTTCAGCCACATAAACACAAAGCTAAAGTCCAAGATCTGAATTGTGTGTTGCTTGGCCCAGGAAATTTCCAGCTGAAGATGAATGGAGCGTTTTCCTGAAAAAGCTTCTGATTTACCAAATAAATTCCATCTTTCCTTAAGCTGTGCTGTATATGTAACAATTTGTAACCCTCATCCATTTGTGTTTTACACATTTAAAACTGACCAACATGCATAATGATGTATGTCTCTCATGCTGCAGCAAAAAACTAATACATGCACAGATGATTGAAAGGAGCCTTAGGATTGCAGTGATACACTGAACATACCTGTTTTGATCCTTTGTGTGTGCATGCTGACTTGTTTCTGTAGTGCTTTAACTGAGGACTTAAGCAGAATAAAACATATAATTAATTCAAACATTTGGTTCAATACATAATCACGAATAAGCGTACCATAGAATTTGACAAGAGAGCTGAGAAACTTTTCCTTTGTAGTTCAGAGGCCATCTCCCCCCAGTTATAAAATAAGTAATTTTCCTGATGTTGAAAACATGTATTTCTACAGTATTTTTAAACTTGGTAAGCAGATGAGCAGAAAACCTGTTGTCTGATTTCCCAAACTGCATTTTCACTTCCAGACAGTGAGGACAGGGTTGATACTACATAGCAGCCAGTGGAAAGGTGAGTCCATTGACAAATTACTCAGAACTGAATTGGCCCTTTCCATGGTGAGAACTATTTCAGCCCTCCAGTTCCTTGTTCTAATGTTCTTCTTTTCTTCGCTATTGATTCAAAAACCATCATCCTAGTCTTGTTTTTCTGTAGTCAGTACAATTACAGTAATATGAACTCAAAAATTTTACTCCAACCAACAGATGTATCAAAAGAAAAAAGTAGAATGTTTTTTTCTATTATTTTTGGCTGATTCTCTTTACATACTACTTTATAAAACTCTTGTAGCCATAAAAGCATTTATATTAAAATAGGCATATTTTGTCATGAAACTAACTTATGCGCCTCAAAATGAAAGTGCATTGTGCATAATCAGAGTAGTCACAATCCTGTAATTCTTAATTTATTTGAATTAGAACCTTAATAAGAAGGCTGTAAACCTGATTGTGATTGCTTTTTTGTGGGATTTTTCGACATTATTACTCCAACATAAGGTCTTGATCAGAAGACTTAGACTTTCAGGAGATGATGCATTAAAAGATCTGTGCCGAGTTTTTAACAGGGAGATGGCTTTTTTCTTGCACAGATAGTATATGGTTAATGACCCTTGAATTCTGTTACTTGTTTCTTGATTCTTGTGCAGCTGTTTACTATGTGAAACCGTCACAGGTTCTTTCTTCTAGCCAGCGCTATGTAGGGTGTGCCAGCTCTGCCCCTGGTCCTTCATGCCTAACCCACTTGATTTCCCACAGATGTCATTCAGTGTCATTTCTCACCTACATTGTTCATTTCTTCTCCAGCTGTTTCTCCTCTCACTCTGTGCAAACCTACCTATTTTTAGCCTTTGTGCACAGGGATAAATGAGGAAAGCTTCGAGTCATGATCATTCACCAGCCTGTTGAACAGACACCACTACCTTGATATCTAGTACATTTAAAACTTGAGGCTATGTTTTCCTTTGGGTTGTTTTTTTTTTTTTTTTTTTTATTTTTTCTTTTTGCAGTTTGAATATCCTCTTTTGAAACTGGGACTGAAACAACTACAGCCTCTGTTCCATTGCCGTGTAACTGAACCCTTCAAGCAGGAGAAATATGAAGAGTTCCCTGTTTTGCATGGCATTTAGCATGACAGCAAGCATATATACAAACATTTTGTATACTTAAACTTTCTGCAAACTTGAACCACATCTCTTTAGTGAGAGGATAAAACTGGTACACTTCTCTAAAATTATAGAGAGAGATCTATGGGCAACATAATTCTCAGATATAATGTTAAAGGGCTATCTTAAACAATTTGTTAAAGAAAGGGTATTATTTTCTCTTACCAGGTGATTTTCTTTCTTTAGCAAAGTAATTTGCAAAAGTCTTTAGCAAAGGGCAGCATTATTATTTCTTCCTTTGAAGGATGGAACATAACAAAGGAGTTTCCAATTGGCAAATGGAAACAGATATTCTAGTTCTTCCTCTTGGCAAGGTGAAAGCAGAGCCCTTGGGATTTCTCTGTGGCAAGAGAGTGAAAACAAACACACAAAAATTTGCTTCCTATCAGGACAACAACCCCAAATACAATTGTTTCTGGCATACTACCCTCAGCACAGCTAATTTCGTAACTTAGCAGAAAAATACAGTATTTCCCAGCCAGGAACATTCAGGCCAATTCTTTTTTATGGCAGCCTGCAATTACACTAAAAATAAAAATTATACCTCTTACCCATTCTTTATAACGACAAAATTGATCTGAGACATTTAGAGTATTGAAATTTATTTTTACTTTTTTTTTTTTTTTAAACAAATCGTGGTTTTGTTCTTTGTTTCTGATTTTTCAATTAATCTGATGTCATTGTTGACTTGAAAATATGTTGCTTTTTCAATAAACACAATGTGAACAAAAGCCCCCAAAACCACAAAAACTCCTAACCACTAAATAAACAAAGAACAAAAATGAATGGTAAATACCTCAACTAAAATCTCTTCCCTTCTTGTAGTCTTTGGATTTCATCTTTTTCTGATGTTCCCTTTTCAGTAACTGTCCAGGTATCACTACTTTTTCAGACCTTGTAGGATCTGAATTTCAGTACTAAAAGGAAGGAAAGGACAAACTGAAATAGATAAATAAAAAAATTTGATAATCTTTTGAGGAGAAGAGAGAAGGAGAGCAGAGGGGAAGGAAGGGGAGGGGAGGGAAGGAGAGAGAGAGGGGGAGAAGGGAAGGATAGAAAAGGAGAGAGGAGAGGAGAAAATAGGAAAGAATAAATGAAAGGAAAAAAAAGAGAGAATGAAAGAAAAAAGGAAAGCCTTTATATAGAGCACATTTAACAAGCCATTACTGAGAAATCCTAGCAAGTCATGTGAAACAAGACAAGTTATCTCCTTCTTCCTAACAAAAATTATAAATTAAGGGCAATTCATCCAAAATGGAGGACCTCCACAAAAAAAAAACCCAAGCCCCAAAGCAACCAAAAGTAGAGGAGATTCACGCTTACAATTCAATTTCTGTGGCAATCACAGACAGTGACAAACTTCCATCCAGACAGTGAGGATTGTTTCTGCTTTTATGATCTAGCAGATTAAAATTATTCACCAGAAGAAGCTGAAGGAAGGAAACCTCTCCTAGAGTTTTCTGACTATGGCCAGTTAAGAGGCTTCAGGAGCTTTTGTCCTTGGCTTTGTACGGAGGACGAGGTCATGTATGACCTTTCCATTTCTCCCTAAAACTGAAACGTTTGCTTTGTGGTATAAATTATACAAGGTCAGAATTTTGCTTCATGGTTTGTGGCTGCTCAACTTAAAAAGCATCTACAAAGCGAGACACCGGCTTCTAAAAGTGTGATCTTGTGCCTGCAAGAATTGTTGGATGCAAAACCAGGGGAAAAATAGATTATTTTTATAATGCAAACTAAATCCAGATCACAACTTTCAGTCATTTGACCTGTTGACAAAAAATAGGTGTATGTCCTTCCTAGTGAAGAATGGATATTGCAAAACTGAAAGACAATAATACTTGCCTAAATACTAAAGGAGCTGAGGGAGGTATAGGCTGGATTGTGGTTTGATCACCATTTGACAGCCTAAGACAGATGTGTTTGTTTTACAGGGTTTTGGCTGTTTGAGTTCAAATTACCTTCACAAAGCTGCAGGCCACAGCTTTTTCTTGAGAGGAGAAGCAAAATGTGTAATACATAGCACCATAGTTGTGAAAATGTAGAAATATATCATTTAACATGTAAAATATTTGTAACCTTCTTATCACATGTTCCTTGCTATAGGTTAGGTCTTCAGCTAGTCTATTCTGAACATTTTGTTTCACTGAATGGGACTGTGCCAGCTGTGTAAAATATTCCCTGACAAATAAAAATGAAACCGTGGTAATTCAAGATCTATTTAGCACATAAGAGGAAAATCTGTATCTTTATAGAACAATGAAATACCAGTTCTGTTCTAAGTCCTGTGAAGATTAATGTAGTTAATACTACAGAAATGAACTGAGGCCAGTGAGTTGCTACGAAGCCTGAGAGTTAAGCAGTTCTTTTCAAGAGCAAGGCAATAGCTTTTTCTTCAGGGTTTAAGTTGGCATTCCCAGCACATTTGTTTTCCAGCCTTAGGACTTAGAGAGCATATCAGTCTGACAGATATTTCCTCTTGAAATATAGGAACACCCTACTTGGTTAGATCAATAGTCTATCTAACCAACTAGTATATTTTCAAGAGCAACAAACCAAAATGCTGTTTAAGCCTGGCTGCTGTACTTTGTCCTCTCCTCACAAATCTATGTTTTTCTTAGTGATGTCATAGGGTACATGCCTGCAAGATCCTTTTCATGTTGTTTTAGGGGCTTTTGTTTCTGAGTTTGTCTAACTCCCTTTAGAACATGCTCATACTGTTTGCCTCTCTACCCCTCTGTGGCAGCAGGCTACAGAGGTTCCCTGCCCACTGCATAAAGACGCACTTTCTTAATGGGCTGTAAACTGTTCTCCAGCTAGTTTCATGGAGTCCTCTCTAGTCCTGGTAATGCACTTGTCACCATTCTGTGACTATATAACTGCAGCTAACAGAGGCAACAGACAGATGGAGTAGTTGTGTCACAGAGGCGAATGGTCACACCAGTTAGTACAGAAGGGCACAAGGAGGTCACATCACCAGTTCTGGTAGTGTATGTATGCTCTCTATGATGTGGTTACGACACACTACAGGGCTTGTTCCCTGGTAGCTGTTGAAGTTGCTATGTCAGCTGTGTTAGAGGCTTCCATCCAGACAGATATTCTGAGAGCAGATGTAGCTCTGCAGGTCCGAGGTTGCAGGGAGTGTGTGGTGCTTCTCTGTGAATCTGGTGTTGACCATCATCTCTTCTACAGGAGGTGTGTTGTTGTTGAGCTATGTTGCCAGATCAGAGAGTTAAAAGTGTAGCATCCATAAAGGTGAGCAAGAGATAGATAGGATACTCTCAGAGACCCTACAGTCTTAACTCCCCACTATGGTAGAAACGCAGGTGGGTTCTGTGCCACGTTAGTCAGTAAGTCAAAAATCTGTAGGAGATGAAGACTGGAAACTGGTCACTCTCTGTAGCAGGAAAAAGGCTCCTGCTCCTCCTGAAGACTTGCAATTGAAGAACAGGTTTAGTGCCTTCCAAGCTGAGGTGGAGCTAAGGAAGTGCCTGCTGGATATGACTGTAAGGTATATCCTTGCACTCCTCCTGGGAAATTGACACGCTTGAATACCTCTCTGAAGTGTTTGTATATCAATGCATGTAGTATGGGAAACAAAGAGGAAGAATTAGAGATCGATGTGCAGTTGCTGGGCTTTGATCTCATTGCAATTACATGGACATGGTGGGAGAGGTTGCATGACTGGCATGTTGTCATGAATGGATACAAGCTTTTTAGGAAAGACAGGCCAGGAAGGCGAGGTGGAAGAGTTGCCCTTCGTGTAGAGAGAACACCTGGAATGCCTGGAGTTCTGTTTTTGGGTGGATGATGTGAGCAAGTCAAGAGCTTACGGATCAGGATTAAAGGGCATACCAGCAAGGGTGACGCTATTGTGAATGTTTGCTAGAGACCACCTGATCAGGAGGATGAAGTAGATGACGCCTTTTACAAACAGGAGAAAGCAGCCTTATCCCCTGCTTCCATCTTGCAAAGTTGTTTCAGGCTCTCGGTTTCCTCCTGCTTCATTTACTCACCCTTTCCTCATTCTAGTAGCTAAGTGTATTCTTAGGCTGTATTTTTCTCTTCCTCACCACTGCCATTCCCTGCTATCAATTTTCCCTTATTCTTTTCGCAACTCAGTGTCAGAAACATGTAAGAACCCTATTATATGGAAGAGTTTTCAGGGAGGAACTTAGAATAACTTTAGCAAGCACAGGATGTTAAAACAGGGCTGAATGGAGTTGGGCTGTTGGTAAGGAGCAGATTTTGTGGCTCAGCTGCTGCGTTGTGATACGCCATGCTCCAGGCCAGGCTCTGGCAATGAAATGGTAATGAAATTTAATGCTATTCCTTTGAAAAGGTGGTCTTGATGGAGGGTACACAGCAGAACAGGGTACATCCCAAGCACTGGAGAAGGTGAACAATTTATTGGCAATTGTGTCAAGGAGAACGCAGACCTGACATATTTATGTGACTGCAGGGGGCAAACCTGACTGACTAACGATGTAAAATTACTGTTTCTGACAAAATTCACTGGGAATTTTGCCTCTGCAAAAACTAAATGGTGAGGATTAAAAATTTGCAGTAGAATAGTGTTATCAGAACAAGGATAAACCTGAAGTTATTAGGAATTACTTTTCTGAATATGGTCTCATACACCATCTAAATCTGGTTTCAGATGGCTCCTTATCTTGAGTAAGTAACGTTTAAGAGTGGCTTATCTTCGTTGTGTCTTACATAAACATTTTCCTTCATTTAGCACACCACATTGTACACTTTACCAGGAAGTAAAGCAGCCATATCTCCTCCAGTGTAAGCACAATCTATTTGAACATAACTCGGCTTATGTTTAGATTGTTAGGAAAAGTGGAGTGATATCTATGACTCATGTCTCCCCAGCTTCAGAGACAGTATGCTCTTCATTCATATTAAAATCATAGGGCTACATCTCAGAGAATGATTCCACCAAGTCACAGAACCACTTGTAACTTGCTGGTATTCATAAGTATCAGTGGAATTTGAACAGATTTCCACAGAAATGCCTCAAATGGTATTTCAGGGATGGAGAAATGGCTGCAACTTAATCGGTTCTGCACGCCAAACTCTGCACACACCTGGGCTCTTTGTATTTGTTTGTTCAATTCCCCAGCTCCATGTGGATAACCCCCTCATACTCTCTCTTTCAAGGATTCACTTTATATTTTTCACACTCTTTACAATCTGTCATTCACTTGTCCTCTATTTTACTTGTCAACCCAGTGTTGCATTAATCTCATTCAGTATCTCCCACCTACTTATTTTTCCCCTTTTTCCACTGAGCTTCTTTACCCTTTCTCTTGTAAAAAAATTTGAGTGCTTGCAATGTCTCTTTTCCTGTTTGTCTCCCAATCTCAAATTGTTCTCTTTCTTTATGATTCCATGTTAATCCGTCTTTGCATAGGTTCACAGCCCCAGATTTCCTCTGCCCCAAAATACCTTTTTCTTTCATTTTTGAGGAATAAATAGTTTAGGATGTTCATATCCTTGTAAATGTACTTAGTCAAATTAGAAGGCATAAGAGAAAGTTATCATTATTTCAATTATGAGTGCCATCAATTGTTGAGTGCTGAACTGTTGCAGAGATGCTTAAGGTGCCTTGCAAGTGGCAGCTTCTTGTTGGTGTTTATTTTTTCAGGTTTTTCTTTTTTTTGCTTTTTTGTTTGTTTATTTGGTTTGTTTTGTTTTTAAGGATTTTTGGTTAGAACACATAGAATATTTTTGAATGAATGAGATGCACTGTTCAAAAGTTATTCTTGCATATGCACAGGTACAGGTGGACAGGCAAGAGAAAAGTGACATTCAGTTTTATACACGAATCACAGAACTGGAAAAAATGGCAGAGAAAAAAATAGGGATATGTTATGTGGCCATTCCTTAAGTCCAGCAGTAAGTTGTTTTTCAGCATTTCAAGTAATGGAAACATTCACATGGAAAATTCTTTTTAAGTAGAGTACATCCAGCAAAACAGTGTAAGCATATGTATGAAGACTTCACATAACTGCAAAGGTTGACTGTCCGATTCAAAACCCCCTACATTTGCCTCACTTCCTTTTTAATAATGAGCCTGAAAGATGAAATTTAAGGACCAAATACTTCCATCAGTAGTAGTGGCAGTATTCTACAAGTCCCACAGGGACTAAACATTTTTATCCAAGTCAAGGACGTATTCATCTCAGTAATATACTTTTGATGAAATATACATAAAAAGAAAAAACAAAGACAGAAAAACTGTAACTCCTGTTGCAACATCTTTACTGGAAGTAGCTGTGGTTCATAGAGTTTGGTTTGCTGACTGGTTTTATATATTTTCATTTGAAAATCTCTCAAAACTTATTATGCATTCTTAATAAATTAGCCTCACCCTCCCTATTCAAATGTTACGTTCATGCTACAGAAGAGTTCAGTGATGCCAAAATTTGAACCTTGGTACAACCGAATTCAGTGAGATTCTTTTAAGGATTCCAAGGTCTCACCAAAAGAAATTGTTTTGCCATCAGCAGCTGTAACATGGTGATGGGGCCAAGGAATGCTCTCACTACTGAAAAAAATTAGTGGCAATAGTCAGCCATTGCCAGACACTTACACTGACTACAGCAGACTACATCCTGTAGGGGTGGATTCAGCATGTTTTCAAGAAGCTGTTTTTGTTTTACTGTTCTAAGTTATTAATTTAATGTCATTTTAAGAAAATCAGCTTAAATAAAATTAGTCTGAATTTCAAAAATGGTTACCATAACCTTTCATCATGTTATCAAGGGACACCAACAGAAACTATAGATGTAGCAGAAAAAAAGGGAAGATGTGTGGTTATCATCCCTACAGATGAAGCCATACAGTGCACAGTCATGTAGAGGTCAATCAGTTTTGTATGTTTTTCAGTTACAACTTCTAGAACACATTTTTGCCTACTGATTCATGGAAAACTAAAGACGTGACAAATAAGTGAAGCAATGAAACATTCTTTCTACTGAAACAGGATGAAATAGCTGAAGTTTTGAATTTCAGGAGCAATTGCAACCATTCCTTTTCTTGTCCTGCCTGCTGGCATGTGTGCACACCTGTCAGGTGAATCAGACCAGTGCATGGATCTGGCTCAATCATTCTTTTCCTTGCATTCCTTTTCAACTGGATTCAATTCACTTGTCTGATTAACTTCACAGCTTTAAAAACTTACAGAACTGAGAGAACAGAGAAGAGTGGCCAAAGGGAGGGACTGTTTACAGTAAATGCTGCTGTCGATAGGAACTTGCAATAAGCCATCGCCAGCACAGCCCTGGCTGTAGCTTCCTGGGCACTGATTGTTATTACTTCTCAGAAATAGTATTCTGGAATCTGGCTACTCAGGTAAACTTGTCATAAAATTCCTCAAGTTCCTTCAATAATTTACAAGTGTCTCCTAGGTTTTAAATTCTGTATCTCTGATGTAAATACATTAGAGACATGTAACAACTGAAGTCCTTTGCTGGCTTTGTACAGGCATTGCAAAACCTTGACTGTTTTGCTCTCTACATGCATACACATACCAATTTGCCTTGATTTTATATTATACATGCCATACAGATAGCTTTGAATGTCTTCTTCCAAGGATTGTCTTCATTCTCCCCTTTCCAGTTACCAAGGGTCAAGTTCTGCTTTTTGTGTCACATGCTTTGTTACACCTGAGGCTGTTCATATTCCTTTGTGTCAAAAGGTGGCTTCTCTGACCAGCTGTAAACAATTAGTCCAACTATTTGACCAGAATTTAACAAAGATGGAGATTGAATTAAATTGTCCATCTTTTCTAAGTAAGGAAGCAGTAGGATTGTTTTGGGAGAGCACTATTCAATAGAATTTAGTACGTACTTTGATAAAACCAAACATCATTCTTTTCAATGGATGTATACAGGGGTTGCTTGGAATACTTACAGTCTCAGCTTTGTCCTAAGTAGTAAGTTTGAGCACACTTTACGGGTGACTAGTGGACAATGCAGAAGACGAAGGGATTATCATTGTACTTGCCTCAGCATGT
Organism: Loriculus beryllinus; assembly: GCA_039877255.1. Lineage (NCBI taxonomy): Eukaryota > Metazoa > Chordata > Aves > Psittaciformes > Psittacidae > Loriculus > Loriculus beryllinus. The sequence goes on along the minus strand of JBCJKH010037164.1, from coordinate 21,150 downwards.
TCCACTAGAAAAATGATTTTATTATTTTCATACGATTCCTGCCATCAAAGTGCAGGTAATATTCTGAATAAATCTTTGGCAAATATTATTCTTCATCTCTCATATGACTTCTGAAATATTTATTTTATTTCTGCAAATGTAAATTCTAGTGCATTGACAACCACATTTTTCCTATTCTGTTAGAAATTTCTTAGATTCACATTGCAGACTTGTTTCCTGTGTTTTACAGAGTGTTTGCTTCTGTCACGCATTACTGATTTGATACACAATGCCACTCATTTCAGTCTATACAGGCCACCATGTCCCAAGTTATTTTCACAGTAGTACATTAAGTGCAAATAACATAGCCAATTTTTAAGTTGAATGGAGTTATAACCGGGAAAATACAAAATGTGGTATCCCTGTAGCTACTTAATTTGGCTGTTATTTATGCTCGGCGTACCAAGTCCACAAATGTACAACAGAATCATTAGCTGCAGAATCGTTAGCACCATATATTACATTTTTTTTTTACACATACATTGTTTTCCTGTTTGTTTTAGTACTGGAGCCATTACCAATTACAATTCATCCCAGCAACAGGTGGCATCATCAGTCCATGTCCTAGTCAACTCATTCAGGGAGAGTGGTAGAAATGTTCCTGATGCTGAGTGAAAATATTAACTACTGCATAACATATTTAAAAATAGATACTAAGAAATGAATTATTCATTTAAAACTTTCAGCCAGACCTATGGAACATAAGGAAAGTGAGGTTTAAATAGTTTATGTGAAAATTCTTGTAAAAGAAAATGCATTCAGAAGCCACTTTACATGAAAATCTTACCAAATCAATGTCAAAATTCAAATGTCTATTTTTAATGTTTTTCTTCCAGTCACACAATTGTGCTGTCTCTAGAGTAAACAGTAAAACACATTTACCTGACGTGAGTTATCCCACTGGAATAATTTGTGCAAATAAAGCTTAGCACATGTCAAGTACTGAAGGCTTAGGTCAAAAGCATGGAAAATTTCCAACATCACAAACAAAAGGACATGTTCATGGAATAAAAAATGGGGATTGTTTTATCGTTTTAAGTAAACAGACACACCCAGTTTTAGGCTCAGATCTCCATCTTTTTTTAGACTGTACCCAAGCCTCAGGAGAGATTTACCTTGTAAAGTTCCCTGCAATTCTGCTTGCCCAATTGCCTAAATTCAAGGCCTGTCGGGAATACACAGCTTCTGTCTGGTTCATGTGCCAAGGTCCCCATTCCGCAAAATGAAACACAGGATGCAGGCAATAAGGGCGAATGGGATGATAAATACTCGAGTTGTTGTCCCATTGTAATTTGGAGATTCAGTGAAGGAGCAAACAAACTTGGCTGGGAGAGTCATTCCTGGGTTTTGTGGTGTAATTATTTATTGACTTTCTGTGGTCATCTGTAACAATGCTTTATGATTGCTTTTGCCTTTGAAAGAAATAGGATTGAGACAATGAAGACCTTGGATTTTATAAGGAGTGAGTCAGAAGAAATAAATGATCAGATACCATAACAAAGAATAGAGTGTAAAATGAATGTTTCCACTTTTTGTCTTAGAAAAAGTTTGAACTGCATCAAGTATTCCATACTCCTGAAGTTGAAATGAAAAGTGAGAAAGAAACATCTATGGAAAATGTAAAAACAGAGCTTGCAGGTGAACATTTCTTGGCCTTGAGCAGATTTTCCTACATAGAAAGGAAATGTCCATATTTAAGCTACAGTCTGGAAGTTACACTGGTTTGATTGGTTTGTGTGTTATCTTCCCAACCGCATCTGATCTTTTTTATCTTTTTCCTAAAACATGGGAGGAGTAGTATGCATTTGCAAACCAGAACTACAATAGGAAGTAAAACTGCTACCATAAATGAAGGTGGTGTATACCAAATAAATTGATTAACATCAACCCACTTATTCCAAGCAAACACCAGTGCGTGAACAGTGCATAGCAGCAGAGCTAAATATCCCATCTTGCTCTGAAAAGAGAGAGAAAATATTAAGCTGTTTTTTCCAACTTGGCAAAGAAAGTACTTGTTAAGCAAACATGGAAATCAGGAGGGGCCTCAACCAACACACCTAAGTCAAAGAAAAGAGACTATTGGCTTTAAACTAAAATTTAAGAACTATAATTCAAGAATCCAACTATACCCCTCTATGCCACTGTAAGAGAAAACAGATGAGGCACATTTTTCATGCACTGCTATTATACTTTGCTAATACACAGAAGAGATTACAGAGTACAGGCTAATCCTGAAAAAGGGTCAGTTCTCAATATCTCAATTTGTAGATGTCAACTGTTTCCCAAATTACTTTATTTCTTTGATAAATTATTGCGAGTTCAAAGGCAGATTTGTAAATGGTTATCAATTATTTGCAAAGAAAAACTTTAAGGTCAATTAATATCAGAAGCTCTGGTAAATCCAGTACTGTGACAAAAGCCATTGCACAACTACAGGAAACTGAAGTTTTTCATTCCATTATAGTGAAAAATTTGGCTTAAGATGTCTACGAAATACAGGAGTAAAGGATTTTTTATGCTAGAGTTACTAGTAATTTTGAGATTCTTGCTGCATAAGAATCTTGATATTGTTGGAAAAATGGAATTACCCATCAGTAAAGACAAACACTGCCTTTCCAGCTGCTAAATCTACAGAATCTGATTTTTGAGTATAAGTTTATTTGTTTATAAAACAAATCTAATATAGTAGTATTACTCTTCTGGGTTTCTTCACCGTATTAATTTAGCTGTGAAAGCAGTCATGCATTCAGAGGATCTCTCCTAGACCTGTCCATATATGTTCTCTGTAGAGCTGAAAACTTTTCCTACAAATTATGTACTCCACAGAGTGGGCAGAATCTCAGATCAGTAGTTGCTGGAAGATGTGCGTTTCAGAGCTACTTTTCAAATTCAGATCAAATTTTCAAATGTCAGGTACTTATTAAGTCATTGAATTTTAAGATTTTGGTGTTCAGGGACCTAATTCAACACTTGCTTAACTTTAGTGTGATCATACTGATGCCAGCAGAACCACCTCTTATTATTACTGTGTATGATACAGGATAATTAAGAGCAAAGGAGATACTTAGGTGAACAAAACAAGCACATCTGTAGCAAACTAAGGGCTGGCTGCATTTGATTATGTGTCTGTTCTAAGATGTCTCCTTTGCAGGATATACCTTTTGGAGGGGGTTATGAAACTAATGGAAAATCTTTGCATATGTTATTGGGCAGAAGTCTTCCTCTGGACTTTCCAATCACCTGGTACTGCTCAGACAGTAAAGAATTGCCAAAGTAGCTCCAAGGGAGCAACAAGTATTTCTCCTCATGCACTGTGGTATGTAGGAACAGCATTGGTTGGTTCAATACCACCTACTTCCAATTCAGCAGGACACAGGGCATTCCTGAAACATGAGATACCCAGAGGGTGACTTAAGTGCCTTCAGCACCAGAGGTCTTTGACCTAAGAATACGTCCTGAAGTGGCAACTGCTGCTCGTCACAAAGTCAGAGGAGCAAAGAAGAGGTTTGGAGCTGTCTTTGTTCCCATTACATAACCTGAACCCGACAGTCTTTTCTCCTGACAAAGTAACAGATGAAATAAACATTTCTTGCAAAGCAACTGACAGAGTACGAAACAAACTCTTAGGTTGGTTTCTCTAACTTCTCTGTGTTTGATATTTCTAACTCCTATTGATCTTAGCTGATAACATGCAGTCATACAAATGAGGACTAATGACGTGCAATAATGACATTTATGCATACCTGAATGTAGTGGAATTCTCTCCAGGTCAGAGAGTGACTAACAGATGGAATTGATGTTATTGCCAACAAGGCCAGCAAAGCAAGTCCCAGAATTCCTAGAGACACATAAATCTCCATTCTCCAAACATCATGTTCAATCCAGGCATTTTCTTTTTTCTGTTTTACCTGCCAAACAAACACCGTATTTAACATGAAAGATTGGCATACTCTGCCATTTGTGTGAAATACTCCTATTTTCACCATAATACTCAGGAAATAAGCCAAGAAACACAGTATTTTTGTGTGCTTGAATGTTTCTGGATGTAATTGCTATTTACTTCTGATGACAAAGTCTCCACTGCAGTTATGTGCAAAGCAAAGTTGGACTTTAAATTAGAAGAATTTAGACTTCATTGGTGTCTTTGCCAAGGAGAGACTGGTTCTGAGGCCTGCTAGCCTGGCTTCACAGCAGGAGAAGTCTTACCCTTTGACAAAAAAAAATCCGTCTATGGCTAAATACCATATCTGAGAGCTTATAAGAACAGGAAATATATTAATAGCACTATTTCAGGGAGCTAATTCAGAAGGCATTCTTAATGATGGTATCCTGCCAAGATAGGTGTTTAGCTCTATTTGTTTAAAAACAACAACTCGGTACATTCAACTTCACTGAATACAACAGCTGGTATGGATGAAAAGGTTGTGATTTTAATAAACTGATGTCAAAGCTTCTCTTATTTATGACTACTTTCAACAGCCCTTTGATGCCGCTGGTGCTCACCATGGTATAATATGCCCCAAATATGATAATTTCTGCATCTTGAAGACTGGAATCTCAATGAAATTTCTGGTAATCCATTCAAATCAGATTACCAGTAAGGCTGATTTCAGTTTTCAATAGGTTCAACTGTTCAACTGTTTACAGAATTTGTAAAATCCTACTGTGCCTTTAAATAAAACTCTAGATTAGGCTTCGGGGGTAATAAAATGTACATTTGCAGTCTATACGTTATATTTGAATGGTCCTTGCACTCAATGTAATATTCAAGTATTAGGAACTCTCTAGTCACAGAGGATCTTGAAGAGCTTTGCAAGCCAATTATTGTCCCTGACTCAGAAGCATTATTGAAATTATTGTGCATCATCCCAGTTGTGGAGCCATCAGTGTTCACAAATTTAGTTTGTGGCAAATACAGATTATTGTGATTTAGCTCAGCCCTCCTTCATTGCTGGCTAATTCACGTTAGAAAGAAGATGTCTAAAAATGGTGCATGCTTAGTTTTTGTAGATAAATTCCACCTTGGCAGAGAAGGTTAATCTACATTTAACAGTGTACCAAAGACTTACATGTTCCTGTGAGGCAGGTATAATTATGTGCATTTTGCAGAGATAAAAAATCCCAAATGAAGAAAATGACTTATTTAATACACACTGTCACAGCTGTGTTGACTCTTGACTCTCTATTACATGCTTTAACAATTAGGTCCTGCTCCATCCCTTAACAGTGCTCTGTAGGGATCTGCTTCAAAATCAAAGGAAGGTAATGAAAACGTCTTTCCCCCATCCAGATTTGCTTGAATAATCAAACCAAGGATTTTCTGAATATAACTTTTTTCTGAATAATTCTGTTTGAATACCCATCATACCTGCTGGAATGCCCAGTTCAGCAGCTTGTATCTGTATGATCTTCTCATTGGATAGCATAGGCTATAGCAGGCATGCATTGTAGCGAAGAAGAAACTGAGAAGTCCAAATTGCTTTCTTGATAGCATCCATCTATCCAGCCACTGAGGAAACCTTTTGTACTTGGTGCCAAAGTACAACTGGAAACCAGCAGCTAATATTCCTGGTAAATATACTAGTGCTAAAAGGGTAATTGAAACCACTGGTAAAACTTTGTTTATGACAAGGATCGGAATTTTATAGAAAACGTTTTCCTTTTTGGTTATAAAAGGATATATGACATCTCTCACAGAAGTGTAAATAAATGTTAATAATGAGAGCACGGATGCTATCTTCATTGGTAAGTGCCACTTGGGGAACAGATCCTGCTTGCAGTGTCGTTCTGAAGAGTGTTCAAACTCACTAAAATGGTGTGCTCGATGTAAATTAAAAAGTGCAGCTGCTTCTGATGGATTGGTGACTTGCATATCCACATTCTGGAAAGGACAGAAAGAAAATACCAAGTGAGTTCAAGAGAAGATTGAAACTTCACTGATGGCAGTATTTGCCATTGTGGCTTCTATGCTGTACTGCACTGAAACCATATACAAAACATGCACATTATTATAAACAGTGTAGCTTGAAAACATAGCATTTTAAACAGAGTCAGTAGTTAAGCCAGGCACTTTTAACATAGATTTTTCATTCTTCATTCATTATCTGTGGTCCCTTCATTCCCTCTGTGGTCATTTCAAAACAGATTTTAATTTTCAGGAAGTTAACTACACCACAGGGAAGATGGGTTACATTATGTCAAGCATCATTACAGCTTCTTATGATATGAGCTACAGATTTCAAATGTCACATTTCAGCTACAGACTTAATGACGTAGGTCAAATAATATGCAAAATAACAGCATCCAGAGTCAAGACGCTAAAATTTTTCATTCAGTTACTGCTATTTTTGTGACATTTAATTGGGGAATACAGATGTAAATAGAAATATTTGGGATCCAGCATATTAGGCAAGCTGCCCATCGGTCAACCCTAGCATCAAGTCCTGTGGTGTTCTTCCTCTCCTTCACAAAGTCTTCTTAACTTTTATGAAACCTTGTGAAACTGAGTCACTTCGGTTTAAAAAGCTGATTTTTCTGCTTCCAAATAGGCATGCCTTTATTCTAGTCTCACAGATCTTGGCAGAATTATCACAGACTTCAAAAGGGGCTAAGCTAGTACAAAATTCTGGAGTAATATTATAAACTGTATTACATGGTGATAAAAGATTCATGGAAGATTAAAGATTCATGGAAGAGGTATATGACCACTGTATGTACAAAATGAAAACACATGTATCAACAGTAGGACATTGCACTTGATGCATCAGAGAGCTGACCAGGGGTGGAGAACTGATAACATTAGGTAATAAACAGGTAAGTCCTTTAATATTCTTATGAAATATAAAATGAAACTGAACTAATGATACAATGGCTCAGCTTTAGAATGGCTAATGTAGCAGATGTCCAGACCTCCAGAAGTGAAATGGCACTGTTTTGAGAAAGACAAATAGTAGCTTGGAAGTTGTAAATTAGCATCCTGCTAAGATACAGGAGATCTTCTTATCTCAGCAGCATTGTCTGTCTTTATGTTTAAGAATCAGGTATCGTACTGAAGTTGATCAAGTGGTCAATTCAAACAAGTTACTACTTGTAAATAAGGTAAGGCTAGGTAGGTGTGAGTCTTACGTTCATCTTTGGAGAAACAGAGGTGGTTTTTTTTTTTTAAGAGAAAGATAAAAAATGTGCACTGCTATCTTGTTGTAAAACTCCCAATTGGATACAAGGTAGCCTCAATGGACAAAATCGCATGAAAGATTGCAATATTCTGGGTGACATTTGAGCTGCTTTTTTTACAGAACTTCATCTGTTTTCGCAGCTTTTTAAACTTTTACCCAGGTTTTATTTCTTTTTTGCTTTGTTATTTTAATTTTTATTGATCTACTTTCTTTCTTTTTTTTTTTTTTTTTTTTTTTTTACAGAAACATTACCAGGTTGCCAAAGTTTCCTGCATTTCTTCTCGGCATGATGTTCTGACTTGCATTCTGATCAATGGCATGTTTATCACTTTCCTTCTTCTCCATTACAGAAATTCCCTGCAAAGCAAACATAGAATGTAAAACAGGTTTTGAAAAGCCCTGAACTTGAACTTTGGGGCCTATTTTCCTTCCAAATGTTTTCTTCCCTCTCCTCCACCCACATACTGGGGAAGGTATGATAATCTAGGAAAAGTCTGTCTTCTGAAAAGATAACAGAAAAGCTTGCTTGTTTTGTCAGTAAAGCAAACACTGAGAGGGTATGAATTAACAGAACAAAATCATCAACGAAAAGTAATATTTAAGCTAAATGCCCATGTCACCAGTGGAATGAAGGCATTGACTCAGGCTGAAAGCTTTTAAGTGATAGCAAATAAGTGTGAAACAGCTTATGAAAATAACATGTAAAATGTTGTGAAGATGAATTTTTGGAAAGTTCATGAGACTTGCTGATTCAAGAAGCCCATGCAAATGTGTTGTTCCTAATATTTTTTAGGTTTTAAGATTGGTCTACCTGACAGTCACTCAGTGGTTTCAGGGGTATATTCTTCCTTCGAGACTGTTAAGAAATCCCAGCTGAAGCTTTGCTCATGCTGTTCAAGGCATACTGGCAGTACTCATCACCCACAAGTGCCAGCAGAAATGGCTCTAAGCTATTAAGGTTTACAAGAAATCAGAAAAAAAAAAAAGAGGGAGAATAGATAAACTGGTGGATGTTTCTGAAAATCCATCCTTGGATAGCAGGAAAGACAATATCTTGAAGGCTGTAAAGTAACAACAGGTACTGCAAGGACCCTGCACCAGGGTCCCATGTGTGCATCCCACTGTTGCACACTGCAGGTGGAGAGGTGCTAGCACCACACCACTAGAAGCTCTGGGTGTCCTACTACAGCCTGATTTTCTGTGGCTACCTTTAAAACAGTGACAAAGTAGCTTTTCCATGTAACTTTGTACTGAACTGCTGAATTACTAAGTATGAAACTGTTTTGCTAAAAAGTCATTGTTTTATATTTATAAACCTTTTGAGAAATTGTATGGACAAATCAGACTTTGACAGTTGACCTTTTCTTACTGTGTCTGGTTCTTCAGTGGAGAAGTCCTACAGCCTCATACTGTCTGCTATGAAGGTTTGCTTTCTACCAGGCCACCAGACTCCTGAAGCCAAAGTATTCTTTTCCTAGATTGGATTTTTCCCTTCTGCTAGCAAGTTCTCCCATTGGGCATAACCTTTTAGCCAAGTGCTGCAGAGTAGGGTCAACAAGAGCTTCTGTCTGAAGGCCAGGCTGTTAACCCTTCCCTACACCAGCTAATGGATGTTTTGTGTATTCTGCACACAGAAAGCATGGGCTGAGGAAGGCACATTTCTATTTTTCCCTGCTTTTCCTAAGGCTAGTCCCAGTGATTTTATCACAAGTTTCAGGGTATCAGATATCCCATGCAGTCCCATGATTGGTTAAGGATTTCAACTTCTGTATGTTTCAATATCCTGTATTTCTACCTGTTACAATGTCAATGCCAACAGAACTCAATATAACATACCTACCTTGAAAAAAACAGGAACAAATAGGGTGAGCTGCAGATCTACTTTTTAAAGAACTCATTACATGAAGGGCAGTCATACCCTTTAGTGTTTTTGGGGCCTACCCTCCGATTTTTGCAGTTTTATGTTTTTTTTTTTTTTTTTTAATAAAAGGACATAAAATTACAAGCTGACTTTTTATTCTTTTAGGTAAAAAAAAAATTGTTAAAACAGTTTGTGGCTTGGATCTTTTCTGCTATTTCATTTTTATTTTGTTTTTTTCTGTATTGATCTCCACTGAGGTTTCAACTGTTAATATCCCCGGTCTATGTGAGTTTACATGGTGATACCAGTCACTTTAATAACTTTCCTCTTCTGACCACCACACTGTCTTGGGGGTCCAAAGGCATATTTAGATTGGGAAGGTCTGTGTGGAAGAGCTTGACTCACTTGATTCTCATGTACTATTATTCCTAATTTAGAGAATTTAGAAATGAAGAACCCAGTAATGGTTTTCAGGCAAAGATTTGTATTGATGAAGATGTACCACTATGAGAAACAAAATATGCATGAGCTGGAATGCCAGCTGCTGATCCTAAATGCTGATTTAGTGGTTATTTTGGAAAACAATGTTTAATGCCATGTCAAATACAGCACTAATGGGGTATGTAGCAGAAGACAAAATGGAAAAAAAGAAAAAAGTGTGTGTAAATGAATGCTTGTGCTCCTCCATGGAAGTATGGGCTACAGCCGTGCAACTGCATGCAAGGAAACATAGGTGCCAAATGATAACATTCCCCTTGGCTTCTGATACCAGTTCTAACACAAAATTATTTCTTGAGTAGGCCCAGTAACAAAGCACAGTAATAGCCTTGAAAACTCCTAAATACAACACACTTACAATTCCACTATTCATTGTCCTATGAACTGTCAGAGAGGAGTCATCTACAGCATGCATCTTTGTGGAATACCTCTGAAAAAAGAAATTTAGGAGTCCTGTGGGAGACAAAGCCTCGTCATTTATGGCCCTACCTAAATCATAAATGCTATGAAAGACAACGGTTGCAGTAATGTCCATTCGCAGTGCACACCCCTTCTGCTCTGGGAGCAGCTGAGGATGGGGATGGAGGATATCCAGCTGCAGGAAGCCAATTTCCCAACACTATGAGTACACTACTGCTTTTTGTACCAAGAAAACAGGCTCTTTATAAGGCTGAACCAACAAGTACCCATACTGTGCAGACATTATCCCGAGGAAATCTCATCCTAAGTCAATGAGAGGTTTTCCCTAGTAAAGAGTTTCAGGGCTGGCTCCCTGAAAAAAGACAAATGGGCAAAACAATTAGGCTATGATAATGTGGATGAGGTGTTGGCAGAGGCACGGGACAGTGCCCACATCCCTCTTCTTTGGCACTACTCGAACACGACAAAGTGGGAGCATTAGGGATAGCTGCCTCGCTCCTGCAGCGCCCGCCCCACCGCGCAGGACAGTGTAAGCACTCGGCGCAGGAGAAAATAACTTTCCCTTAACTTACTCTTCAGGAATTCTGCTGAGCTCTGTGGAAAACCTAATAAAAGGTGGGGGGGGGGGGGGGGGGGGGGGGGGGGGGAGGGGCCCCCC
>JBCJKH010037164.1:0-10489 GCA_039877255.1 Loriculus beryllinus | reverse complement strand
AGGGCGGTAGGAGCTCACCAGTCCTCCTCGGTCACAGCCGCCGGGGCAGGGCCGGGTGGGCTGCCAGCCCGACGCTCGGCGCTGAGAGCCGCTCCGCAGAGGAGCCCGATCCCGATTCCGATCCCGATCCCTCCGCAGGGACCCGTCCTGTCCCGTCTGGTCCCGACAGCCGCGGGTCGGGCGGGGCCCCGCTCCGTAACCCGGCCACGCGGGCGCGCTTGGACGCCTGCCCAGAGGCTCTGCCAACGGCTCTCACCCGTTTCCCCTTGCCCCGGGGCTCACGCACCTCTTCCCGCAGCCTCTTCTCCCTGCCGGAGGCCCAAGTCCTCCCCGCGAGGGCCGGCGTCGGCGTCGAGATTCGGCTCGGCTTGGCTGAGGGGCAGCCCTTGGCGGCGGAGGTGCGGGCGCCGGTGCCCGGCCGCGGCACGGCTCCGTCGGGGAAGGCGGTCTCAGCCCAGCGGCGGAGCGCCTGCCGGACTCTGAGGAGGGGAGCAGAGCGGGGGGCCTGGCCGCAGCCCGCACCTCCCCTCCCGGCCCCGCCTTCCGCGCCCATCCCGCTCCGCTCCTCGGCGGCCGGGTGCGAGCCGGAGTCCTGTCCTGTCCTGTCCCGTGTCCCGAGCTAGGCATATTCGGGAGCGGAGAGGTGGTGCCGGAGGGGAGACCCCGGGGTGCCCGGGCGGCCTCTTCAAGAAGATCCCGTCTGTAGGTCTGCTGGGGCCTCGTCTGGACAAAGGGCGCGTTCACCTGCGCCCTCTCCGCCCAGCAGGAGGTGGGGAAGGAGGAGGAGGAGGTGAAGGAAGAAAAGAGGCGCTTAGATGCTCGGCCTCCCCGGGCCCCCCCGTTCCCTGAGCTTCCCTCCCCGCAGCAGCCCCGCATCCGCTGCCGGGCCGTAGGCACAGATTCTCGGGGGGTGCTGCAGCACCTCGGAGCACCGGGGCTGCCCTCGGCGCGCAGGCTCCCGCGAAAAGCGGCCCTTCGGGTCCAGCCTGGGAAACCTCCTCGCCTTACGGTTCATGTTCCCTGCCGGTTCTTCCAAACTTGTCACTGTCCCAGCCTGACACAATACTGTGTTAAATCCTGCTTCTGATACTAGCAGTCGGCACTTTATTACTCCTTTTCCCCTCCCCACTCCCGCAGTACCATGATGTGGTGCCGTTTTCCTGTGCTGGTGATTCTGAAAAGGCAGCTGTCTCCTGAAAGTTCAGTCACACGGTGGAATGAACTATCATTATAGATCTTGTGGAAGCTCTGGTTTAGTGGCTATTTTGACGTTTGGTGGCTTACTAACACTGCAGAAAACACTGCCAGCCCGTCTGAAATGTTTTTATTTCCTCGTGCAGGGCTCAATGTGTTTTCCTCGGTATGTCTTTCACAGAAATGATGCCAAGTTCCATCTCTTTGTATTTTAGGAATATATTTTTTCCTTCTCAGTAGATGTTAAGTGGACGTAGACTTCAGCTGAATGCTACATCTGGCAGAGAAGAGGAGATTGACTTAAAAGGAATAAAAGTCACAATAATTCTCTCGTGTTAAAACAAACCCTTAACTTTTATTTATTTTTTAGTTTACCTCCATTAACGTATTTGCCTGTGCTTTGCATTAAGGCTATTTCCCACGTGCTTTCCTTTAGTTGCTTTATTTTTGCAAGGAATTCTGACTTCTGAATGCTCTCACTTCGTGAAAGTCGATTTTCTCTGCTCCTTTTTTGCACCTTCGGTTTGTTTTTTTCCCCAGTTCCCAGCAGTGAGCATCAGCAGGGTGACGCCTGGCGGCGGGAGCGCTGGGGAGGAGGCCGCCTGCAGCAAGGTGCACGGTAGTGTGTCGCCCTACACACCGGCTAAGTGGGAATTTGTAGTCCAAAGGGCTAAAAGAATTGTCTTATTTGAAGTGAAACCCCATGGTAAAGGTATCCTCAGAAGTTCTGGTGTAAGTTAGTGTTATGGGGATTACATTTCTAGCCCAAAAGCTCAGGATGCTGAGATTTCTAGCTCAGGATGCTGAGAGATTTCAACATCTGGATATCCTATCTTAAGGCTAGAATACCCTTAAGATAGCCTTAGCTTTTTCATAAAGCCCACAAGAGCTAAGCTTCTGCATAAACATTCTGAGAAGATGAAGTGAAAAGCCAGCCAAAGTGAACCTGGCTATTAAATAAGTACCTAGTAAGCTGCTCTGCACAGATGCTCCTAGGAATCTCTGGACAAGCAATCCCCTCTCTAGTCTCTGCATCCTGAGGGCTGTTAGGTGCCTGTCTGTGAATAAAATGGAAAGATCATTTGCTGTGGGTGCTGACAAAATGGAAGAAGTTTCAAATGCTGGGGAAAACCTTTCCTTTCATGGCTACCCTAAGTTACGACTTCCAGGTCATTCAGAGTACTACCAGTTCATTCAGAGTGCCACCTGTATTAGAGTGGTACAGGAAAGCTAAGTGCATGGCAGTTCTCCTGCAGACTGTTAATCTGCATCATACTGCTGCATGCTGACAGCTTTGAGCTGGTATTTATGCCAAGTGCTGTGCAAGAAGTGTGAGACTTAAAGTAGGAAACACCACAGGAATCAGGAGTTGATTCAAAAAGAAATAATTTCTCTTGGCGCACGCAGAATGGGCATGATCTTGCTGGCAAAAAAAGTAAATCTGTGCAGGTTTGGCCAGCTCCAAACATTTTGAGTGTCAGTATTTTTTAACTCTTGCAGGAGCTGGATGAGAAAAAGGTAATACTTCTGTGACTGCTGAAGTGTGACAGAGTATTTTCCAGAGATTAAAAACACTCTGATGACTCTGTCTTAGCCCATCTGTGTTTTAGTCTTTCTTCATTCTGGACAGTTTTTGTGTGATGTTGACAAAGGATGTGAGGGAATGGTAGATTGCATTTTCTGGAGGAAAATAAAAATTGCATCATTGACAAGATTGCCTAACAGTTTGTATACCTTGAGAACATTTTCATCACGGTTTATACAGGGAGAAGTCTGTGGTCAGAGCGATTTGTCTGCTTATGCAACCGCTTTTTAGACTAGGAGCTCTGGGGAGGACAACTTACCAAATGGTTGGGAAAGTGGTGCAACTTTCCAGTAACACACGGGCCTACGTATAGTCATACTAAGACTTAATCTTCCTCTGAACTTGTTGAGTAAGCTAAGTGTAACTATTATGGTCAGCAAGATGGATCTGGCATGCTCCTGGGTGACTCAGAAATGATGCTGCATAAGGGGAAGTGGTGTGGAAGACTGGAAACCATTCTCTGTAATTTAGACAAGTGCAAATGGACTTGCTTCTGCTGAGTTGAAACACTGAAACAGTGGCTAGGTTTCCAGGATGGTCCTGGAGGGGATTCAGCAGTGGGTTACCAGAATGGTGAAGGGTTTACAGGATGTGCTCTCTGAGGAGAGACATTGAGGAGCTGGGCTTGCTCAGTCTGAGGAAGAGCAGACTCACGGGTGATGGAGTAACAACCCTCAAACATTTGAAGAAAAGATATAAAAGCAGTAGTGCTAGGGACTACTACTGTAAGAACAGCCAGAGATCACAAATTGCAGCTTGAAGTTTCACACTGGGTATTGGGAAAACAGCTCTTCACTGTGAGGATAGTGAAAATTCAGAGGGATTGCGAGATCATCCAAATGTTCAAAATTTAGCAGCACAGAGTGGTGGCTGACTTCACAGAATCACTGAACTGCTGAGGTTAGTGGGGAACTTTGGAGATCATCTAGTACACCCTCTCCACTTCCCTGTCCCAAAGCATTGTTGCAGGTTGCATTGAGCAGGTTGCTTAGGGCATTACCCTATTGAGTTTTGAGTATCTCAAAGGACTGAGGCTCCACAACCTCTCTGGGCAACTTATTCCAGTATTTGACCACTGCCACAGTAAACTTTTTTTTTTAATTATTATTTTTTTATTATGTTTAAATGGAATTTCTTATTTTTAAATGTAATTGCGTGTATTTCAGTTTGTGCCCATTGCTTCTTGTCCCTTTCTCAGGGCTCCATTCAGAAGAATCTGGCTCCACCTTCTTTACTCCTGTTCTCTCTCAGATACTTATGAGCTGCCAAGAGCCTCCCTGAGCTTTCTCATCTCTGGCCTGAATAATTCCAGCCCTCTCAGCCTCTACTTGTAGGGGAAATATTCCAGTCCCTTAATCATCTTTGTGGTGACCTACACTGAAGTAACTTCAGTACATCTGTGTCTTGCTTCTGCTGGGAAGCCTGGAACTGAACACAGCCCTCCAGAGCAGTCTCAAAGGGGCTGAAAAGGGGAAGGATCACCTACCTTGACAAGCTGGTGATGTTCTTCCTAGTGCAGTCTAGGACGTGACCTGGTGTTGGCAAGGGTCTTGCTTTGGGTGGGACAGTGGATACAAAATTTAACTGCATTAATGTTTTCGGCTATAAAGGTGTGTGAGATGTCAACAAGAAGACTCTTGCTCAAAATTCCAAACCTCAGCAATCTGTGAAAAGGAATAATAAAAATATGCAGTACAAAGAACTCGGAAAATGAAATAATTCGAAAGTTTATGTCAAAATGAAATCAAATTTAACCTGATTCTGAAAATTACAGCATAAGAAACAGAAATCTTTGCTCCTAAATAGGAGGCAGATGAGTTGGGAATGAAGGCAGTAAGTTCCCTCTGTTCATAGTGTGAGTGGGAGCTGCAGATGCATCTGGCAGGGAATGCTTGTTTCTTGTGGGCTAAGGCCACCTGAGAACAGGGACATCAGACAACATATTTGGTTTACTGTCATTTTATAAGCTCCTTTTTTTCCAAGGGAATATGATAGAAAGAGATCAGATAAGCAGACAACTGCTGCATCCCCTGCTGAATGAATGTGAAGTAACGAACCAGCTGTTCTTGGTGAGTAACATCATTAAAGTCAGACAAATTTCTTACTTGGCCTGGATTTATCACACAAATTCTGATTCAAAGAAGTGGCTTTCAAACTACTTGAAATACTAGAATTACTCTGGAGGATTTATATCATCAGTGCCAAGTTATGAGAAGCATATGAAAAGAAATACTGTGAAAAAACCCAGGGGCTCAAGATTGTTTGAGAGGGCTGTTCAATCCAGTCCAACACATGTAAGAAACAAAATTATGTACTACTTCTTGAATTATGAGAAATCAATAGAACCACATGACACCCAAATAAGTTTTTAACAGTGATACTTTTAGACACTGTTGAAAGTACAAGTAAAGGCACATGACTGCTTCAGTTAAAGTTCAATTAAATGAGTTGAAAAACAACTCAAGGTAGGGGAGAATAGCAGTATTTTATTTTTGTTGTAGAAGAAATTACATTCTGGATTTCAAGTATATAATTTATGGACAAGCACTTCCTGTTCTAGTTTGTAGAACTTCTCCAGAATTCCTTTCTGAAAACACACGTCATTTTTTGTAAGCAAAAGAGAAGAATTTGTTTGATATTTAAGAACAAAATTCGTTTGAATAAGGCATAGTGATATTCTTTGTGTATAATTGCATGCTCTTAAAGTAATGCTTACCTTTCTGATTCTCTTTGTCATCTTTGTTTATGTAACATTTAAAATTGTACTGTTATCCATTGAAACAGTTATGGTACTTCTCTGATTAAAGTAAATTATATACAGATTAATAAAAAAGCTTCAACCCTTTGAGACTCTAAAATCTAAGGATACAGGGGAAAGAGTGAATTCACAGGGGAAGATTTACTGAGCAAAGATGGAATATTAGGCATGCAGGTGGCCATTCAAGACCTCTTTTACATTTGCCTCTGCTTTTTGTTTTTACGAGGAGCAATTTTGCTTATGTCTAATTATGTAATAGAGAACCCAGTGGCATATTTTCTGCTGTGGTGTATTTGGCATTCATTACCTCTAATTGTTGAAAAAATTATATTTTTTTACAATATTTCTACAAAAATAATTTGAAATTAATATGCTTTGGAACATACCCTGTGAAAAACATGTAGTGTGGCTTACTGCCTGTAGCTATGGCTTTTTGATAGATTTTGTGGTTTAGGAATGGTATTCTAATAGTATCATTTTATTTTCCACTGAGGACTTATAAAGGCATGTTGTGAGACCACAAAATTGTCAAAATGTTGCAGGATCCCTCCCGCAGCTATGTTATTTCCCAGGCCTTATACCTCCGGAATTTCTCAGAAAACCTTTCTGCTTCCAGCACTACACTTCTGAATTCTTATAGTTAGTAAGGAATTTTTTTGTCACTATACCTTGCGTTTATGTCATCAGTTTTTTGCCTATTACCATAGTGCCTACAAACCACAGTCTATAATGTGAGATATTATGCAGACACAAACTACAAATACTGTCACTTTCACTGTAGGCTACAACGTAGGTTTCACATTTGAAATAAGAGGAGAGAGGTGATGGAAGCACAGAGGGAAGAAGCAGAGCTGAACACAGTTTTAGGAATGTAATGAGATGGTGATGGTTAGGATGCCAGGCTGTGGTGATAACTCTTCAGTGTGATGACAGCAGTTCCAACTGCTAGATGCCATTGTAATGACAACAGTTTCCAAATTTTAAAGAGGGATTTGAAGGAAGGCAAGGAATTAGCTTTGCAAAAACTGATGTCATTTCTTGGTTACCAAGATGTATTTGAGAAGTGAGCAGATATGAGAAATTACTGAAATGCTTACTTAAAAAAAACCTAAGTTGATCAGAAAGTTGTTAGAAATTTGGTACAACCTAAACTAATGTGAAACAGAACCTGCCTATACATTTGGAATTACTTAAATAATTTAAACATTATTGACAATTAAACTAATACCATAATTAAATAAACCAATAAATGTTTCAAAGTTTCTTGCCATCAAATTTTAGGTGACTTTTTGTTTATGTGAACTGCTATATTAATACATTTATTATGGTTGACTGGTTAAGGGGATTGTTGCTCACATGCCAAGACCGACAACACAATTACATATGTCTTCAATATAGAAACAATTGTGCTAATTAGAGCTTGTTAAGCTGCATCTTTTGCCAGATTTGGTATTACTTTTAAACAATTTAAGTCCTAGTATTTATATTTTATACCAATTACAAGTTCTTAGAGCAAGAACATTCTTAAATCCTGACAGTTTTATTACTTATAAAGAAAAAGATCTTTTGTCCAAAACTACATACTGGAATTCTAGCTTAAGATTCTGACTGTTCAAAAAGTGCTGTCCATGGTTAAAATGAAAATATTTCTGTCATCTGGAAGTGCTGCTTACAGTGTGGGACTGTGTACACACTAAACACTGCAAACAGCAATAGATAGCTGAAGTTAATTGTCAGAAATAATCCCAGAGCTGACATCTTTGTTCTGACTTTTTGCTGCTGCCCAGAGCACTGGTCACTGTTCTACCCTAGAAGCAGAGCAGGGATGCTAGTAAGAAATGGAGCAGGACATGGGGCAGGACAAGGACAAAAGCAAGGAGCTCAGGCAGAACAAGAACAGGAGGTCCTAGCATGCTGCAAGCTCCCAAGAAAAACTGTAAGCTTTCATCTAGTAGCCATTGAGTCAGAAATGAGCTTTGCAGTAGACACAGAGACTGGGGTGAGTGTTTGAAACAGTGGTTTGTGCTACCATTCAGAGTCACTTCAGGAAGCTGGAGAGAGAAACAGGTGAGCAGGAACCTCATGAAGTTCAAATGAAGTCATGCACCTGGCAAGAAATAAACCCTTACAGCAGTACAGACTAGTGGCCAACTAAAGAAGCTTGGTAGAAAAGCCTTTGGCGATCCTGGTGGACACTGAATGAACATGAGCATCCTTTCAATGAAGGCCAACAATCTCTTATACTGCAGCTTCTGGTAAGCAGAGCGTTGCCAGTGGGTCAAGGGAGGTTACGCTTCTATTGTACTTGGCACTCCACACCCAGAGTGCTATGTACAGTCTTGGGCTCCTCAGTATAAGCGAGACATGGACATATTTGCATGAGTCCAGCAAAGGGTGACAAAGATGATTAAAGGTTTGGAACTTCTGACACAAAAGAAGGTGGACTGCTTAGCTTGGAGGAATGAAGGCATGGGGGCATACTAATCTATATGTATAAATACCTGATGGGAGGGAGTAAAGAAGCGAGACTTTTCTCGAGTAATGGACATAAACTGAAATACAGGAAATTTCATTTGAACATAAGAAAAATTATCCTGATTGTCTGTGATTAAAAAGGTGCTTTGATTGTAAAAAGGCTTTGAAATCAAACTCCACAGTGATATGTAACCCTAATGACTGTGGATGGTTTCAGGAACTGGACTTGAGAGTGCACTAGTTGAATATGGAGGTTGAATGATGGGCACAAGAGTTTGAAGAGATCTTGAAATCCATATCATAAGAAGTGTACTTAGAAATCTCCTTAAGGTCATTTTTTGTTTTGTTATTGCCCTTACTTGAAGTTTAGAGTCTGTGTTTCTTCTACTTTGCTACTCTCTTTGGCATGCTTGTTTTACTAGAGTTGTTGACCTAAGGTGACTTACCATTGGTGGTACTCTGAGAACTCTGCCTCTGCCAATTCTGCTTAAGATCTCAGTGACAATGGAGTCAGGAAGAGTGTAGTGAAAGCAGACTGACATTGGCATGGATTTAATCATTGCAGTGTAGCAGATGAAAGCTTGGCAGTACTTCCCACAAAGAGATGAGAGTCAAGCCAGCAGATCTTTAAACTACTTAGACAGTAGAAAATTTTCAAATGTCTGCCATCTATTTTTAGAAACAGTATCAGAAAATAAAGCAGTGTAGAGAAACTCATTCTGAGCATTCATAAAGAGCAGCAAAGCTAAGAAAACAAGTTTTTCTTAAAATGATCTATTATTATAGTTACCTGATTGCCAATACAGATCTGTAACAATCCTGGCTTTGGCATGAACTATAATGTAATTTCTTTTTTTTTGCTAATCTCCATCAGCTGACATTGCCTTGCTTTCCTTAGTCAACAGTTTATGAAAAAAAAATAGAAACTTCAAAGACAGATCTATACTTTTCAATGTTATTAGGTGATCTACAAGGGGTTGAATGCTGCTATGCATCCTTTACTCTCACTTAAGAGATCCCTTATGTTTACAAGCACTTTCTTCTTATTGCCTAAAACAACTGTCTGGAGCTTTGTGAATTCCATTCTTCAGAGCATCTACCTGACTTTTAGACATTGTAGAGGTAGGCTAATATGTTTAAGGATGCCTTAGCATCCTTGTAGAACTTGTGTAAATGACTGCTATAGGAGTATTTAACAAATTTTATTTAACAAACTGGTTTGGTAAACAGTAAACTTTGTATCTTTGTAAGAAGATACTCCTTTTGATTGACTCATATCTAAATAGTTCCCAATTCTACCAACTGCCATTGTAAATTTAGAGCTTTAAGCAAAACAGAAATCCTGACAACCTGTCCTAATATACGCTCCCAAAACATAACTTAAAAAAGCAAGTTAGAACAAAGTAGTTTCAAAAGCTGCAATTTAATATTCTCTGTGTTTTATAGTCTAGAGTGTTACTTAACGTTTTAGACTCACAAGGACTATTTTATGCTGACAGAAATTGGAAATCTTGATATTCTTCACTTACCCTGACTAACTTAAAATATGTGTTTCTATGTTATCTAAAAGTCACTGATATAAAAGTTATTGAAGGATTAGATTATCTTTAAGAAGGGTGCTCTCCAAGACAGAAAAATTAATGATAGAATTCTATCCAATTTTGGTTTTATTCATACTGAACTTATTCCTACTGTTATTGCTTCGGTGGTAAAGAAAAAAAACCACCCAAATGCTGCCTTTGTATGTTTTTTTCACAGTTAATTTATATAAAACATTGTATAAAACATATCTATTTGTAATTCTAGAAAAAAATGACGGGTCAGTCTTTTTTATAATGCCTTTGAAAGGAAGAGAGGTGCAATACATTTAACAGATCAGTAGATCCAAATAAAATGGTGATGAAAAAAATTCTATTGGTAATACATTAATTTCAAATGCAATTTTACACAGAACATGGAGATGTTGCAAGGATTTTCATCAATGAATCAAATTGTGTAGCAGCATAAATTATGTATGCATACAATTATAATGAACAAAAATATAGAAACTATATAAAAGAAAAAGAAATACTGTTTCCTCATGCACATATTTCTTCCTGCTCCAAAATGCAATTTCATTATAGAGTCAGAAATATTAAATGAAACTCATGTTTGATATAGAGTAATGCATGTGATTCAGAATAAATGGGGCTGCACTGGAGCAGAGAAAGAAGTTGGTTTGGATCTAAAATTAAATCAGTAATTTGAAAATGATTGGTAAGGATGCCTAATTCTACTGTTGTGGACTTGATTCAGCATATCTGTTTGATTGATTAGTGCTGTGTTATGTTACTTTTCCTGGAATCCTTTCTTATTTAGCATCACAACAGAACATGGCTTATCTCTATAGAGCATTCTCTGTGAAAACTCTTCAGTAAATTCACAGAATCATAGAATAGTTAGGGTTGGAAAGGACCTTAAGATCATCTAGTTCCAAA
>JBCJKH010037163.1:14644-24710 GCA_039877255.1 Loriculus beryllinus | reverse complement strand
AGTAGTTATAGTTCATATATATATATATATATATATATATATATATATATATAAAATTTATATATATAATGGTCTGGAACCTGATATTTAACAATGAGGTGTTGAGCCACTACAAGGCTATCAGTACAATTCTTAGTGCTGCTCTATCTAAAAATGTTCCTGTTACTTGTTTGGACCTTTAGCAACAGAATCACTTCCAAGACACACTACTATTGAAAAATGAAAGTCAATATATGTGTATTTTTAAAATGCTCTTTATTAGCAAGTATTTTGTATTCTGCTGGACAGGGTTAAGGAAAAGCTATTAAAGAAAAAGTTAAATTGCATGAAATTTAGCAGGAGCTGGAAATAAAGAAGGAAAACAGGATGCAAATTAATTATGCCCTAAAATGCCGTGTGATTATGAGAAAATAGTTTGCTCAAGTTTCACAGCTCTCTCATATAAATCCCTGCATAAGCATACAGGAGAATAAGTGACATGATCAGGCTTTGTGCAATGCCACAGGTCACACAGCAAAAACCTATTTTACCTTTGCATGGTGGGTCATATTTGCCTCTGGAAACACTTACACAGTTGTTTTTTTACTATTACTACATATCTAGATTAGCTTTGTGTCTTGGAAAACATTCACAAACAAAGTTAAAAACTGCATAAAGGAGCAAAATATGCTTTTCAGTGACCTAAGTTTGGCACTAAATTGCTGCCATTTTATCAATCTTGGCTTACCATTTCATGTTAAGACTACAATACTGGCCAGCAAAGCGTGTTTAACTATCTATTCTATGGTAGAATTAACATCCAATTTCATTGGATATGCATTGTTTACCAACAAATTCATGTGGTAACCACGTGCTAAATGTTGACACATACCATATAATTTACTCATTTTGATTATTATAGCTTTCACTCAGTTGCAATGGAAACATAATTTTTTTTTCTTGTGCTTATAAAGTGTATTGAGTGTTTGTGGTATTACAGTAGAGCCTTAAAAGGAAAAAATCATTTACTTGGGCAATTTTACTCACTGAAGCAACTTCATGATTATAGTACTCTGATAGAAAAGGTCTTGCAATGCTTAAATAATTAAGCTGCTCTGTAACTGCTGTGTTTCTTTTCCTGGGTAATATACAGACTGCAAAGACAGTCTTCTGCAGAGGATGCCTGAGGAAATTACTTTTTAACCTGGTTGCTAAACGTGTCCTAGAACTAAAATAAATAATTAAATACTGTGGTGGGCCTACAGGATTTGAAGCCACATGCAAGTATTTGTTGAAGAGTTCTGACATTACAGAGGGTTATTATGCTTAATCACAACAGCTCTTTTGTCAGCAAATACAACTAACTTTAAAATTACTTCTTTTATTTTGGTTGAATAGGGGAAAAGCTGATTGGAGAAAAGAATCTGCAAAACCAGCTAAAGGGAAGTGACCTTGTTTCTTTGGAAACTGAAATAAAACAACTGAAACTTTACAGAATTTGAATGGAAAAGATTGCATAAGAAGTAGAAATCTGTTTTCTGTGATTTATCTCTGAAGATATCTGGTCTTTCTTGTTAAGTGATTAGAGGTACTTGAATAACATTTAAGTACTTAATCAGATTATCATTGTTTAAGTTGGTGGCAGTTAAACTAATGATATGTATGAATTAAGACCGATTTTCTTCACCTAGTATTTATCTTCAATAAATAGTGTCTGTCAGTCTTGTGATCAAAGACAGTAGTGTATGAGAATGGATGAATTGAGCGTGACATAGATATATACTTTAGTTATGCCACACAGGAGCTGTTAGGGGCTTCAAGATTCATCATTCTGAACCAGTAATAACCTTTGGTTTTGAACTTCTCAAACCATTCAGCCACAGGCTGACCATAGCAGTGTCTTGCAGTCTGCTGAGGGGTAGTTGCTACCTCATGGAAAAATGTCTGTGAAATAATGTTCAGTCTCTTAATGTTCCAGTCTACAGTACCAGTGCAAAAGCTTTAATGTGCATGAGAACGGGACTGTGTAAGGACCGCACACATTTTACTGGCATGTCTTTGTAGAAATGAGAGATGACTTCTTCACCTGCAGTTTCTTCAGAGCTGACATGGACATCATTTCCACTCATCTCTTCCTTCCAGATGCTGTCTTATGCATATTATTGATTTTCCTCAAATGGAAATACAATCCAAAGCCTATCATAAAGCTAACATATCAGTCCTGTTCAGGGTGGCTCATCGTCAGCATGTAAGTGTATGTGTATAGGAATTTATTTTTTTCTTTTCGGCAGTCTTAACCCAATGACTGCTAATATCAGTGATAGAGTTAGCATATGATTTTTTCATAATACATTGAAAATGGGATATGCAGAACATGTTATGCA
Organism: Loriculus beryllinus; assembly: GCA_039877255.1. Classification (NCBI taxonomy): domain Eukaryota; kingdom Metazoa; phylum Chordata; class Aves; order Psittaciformes; family Psittacidae; genus Loriculus; species Loriculus beryllinus. The sequence continues at coordinate 22,347 of JBCJKH010037163.1, read as the reverse complement.
TGCAAAGAAGTGGAATAGGGTTCTCCAAAACTTTATTCTGGCATCACAGTCCATATCTCGGAAGCTTCAGATACCATATGGGAAAGGCTTCACCCAGCTCTGCTGGCTAAGCTTGCACTTGACTTTTATTAAATCACTGAAAGCTACACAGAAGCCAAAGTGTTACTTTTGATAAAGCAGGTTTGTCATATGTCCAAAGGATGTTGGTAAGTGGTCAGCAGTCAGACTTCTATCATTTCTCCATGCAGTTTTTGAAAACAGCTGTACCATTTTTGTTTCTGAGGCAATCTTAGTATCTAGAGTCCTGTAGGAAGGCAAATGCAACCTCTCAGTCAGGATCTACCATTTGTTTTGCAGATTTCTAAAAGCATGGCATATCTGCCAGGTTTTCAGGTCAGGCATCTGTCATAGCTACATAAGCTCATCAGTGCCTAGATCTCATGAGCTATTTGGATTTCACCAATCTCATCTGTGTTTGCAGGCTCAGAAATTACCAGGGTTCTCAAGAAGGCTATGGGTAAACAATCATGTTTGTTCTGAAGGCATATAAAAAATTTTAGGTCTAACGCTACCTTACGTTTTTGATACCGGCAGCTGGCATATATTTGGATTTGACCAGACCCAGACTGATCCTTGTACCAGTCTGAATAAATATTGACACATTTATATGATGTTGTCCTGGCTTCAGCTGGGGTAGAGTTAATTTTCTTCCTAGTAGCTGGTGCAGTGCTGTGTTCTGGCGTTAGTCTCAGAACAGTGCTGGTAACACACCATGGTTTAGCTGTTGCTCAGTAGTGCTTGCCCTGCAAGGACTTCTCAGTCTCATGCTCTGACAGTGAGAATGGGCACAAGAAGCCAGAAGGGAGCAGAGACAGGACATCTGACCCAAACTATCCAAAGGGATATTCCACACCACCGCACATCATGCCCAGTCTATACACTGAGGGGAGTTACCTGGAATGGGTCGATGGCTGCTCAGGGTGGGGCTGGGCATCAGTCAGCAACTGGGGAGTGATTATATTGTGCATCACTTGTGTTTATTGTGTTTTATTCCTCCCTCTGTTTTATTTCCTTGGTTACTGTTATTATTGTTGGGTTTATTTCAATTATTAAACTGTTCTTATCTCAGCCCATACTTCTTTACCTTTTTTCCAGTACTCCTGACCTTCCCAAGACAGGGCGAGTGAGACAGCAGCTGTGTGGTACTTAGTTCATGTCTGGGGTTAAACCACAACAGATAATCATCAGCTTCAATCTGAAAATCATTAGTGCTGATTTTTTCCGTGAACACTGCCTATGCTGAACTTGTAGCAAACTTTGTTATAAACCAGCTTACCCTCAACTGAGGCCTGATCAACACAAACTAAGTGCTTGGATTTTGTTTATCCTGTGACGTTGGTGGCATGCATCAAGCAAAAGAAAGTCCTAGACAAGAAGTGCTGCTATGTAACAAAATATATAGACAGCGTAGGAAAAAACATAAGAATGTTTGAAAAATCATAAAAATGTAAGAAAACATAAGAATGCCTCATCCTTGGAAGTGTTCAAGGAGAGGTTGGATGGGGCTTTGCGCAAGCTGGTCTAGTGGAAAGTGTCCCTGCTCATGGCAGTGGGTTGGAACTAGATGATCTTTAAGGTCCCTTTCAAAACTAAACATTCAACAATTCTGTGAATATGTAAATAGGAAGAAAAGAAGAAAAAAAAAAAAAAGAAAAAAGAAAAAGCTTTGATACATGTTTTTCAAATGAAAATCAAGGAAAAAAGCAGAATGTTAGTCAAAGAAGCTTTAAATTGCTGTCAAAAGACACTGAACTTATCTGTGCCTAGTAATATTTTTTCAGGAGATGAATACTGTGATTATGTTCTTTATTTACTATTCATGTGCAATTACTGCTTTTCTAGCAGCTCTCTGCTGAAGAGCAAATTGGCCTCTTAATCTCTCTCCCACCCTTGTTAGTCATATTATACTTTCCACTGTAATAAGAACATCACAGGTATCACAGGGTATTGCTCAAGAGTTTATCTATCTTAATTAGCATTGCTGAGAAGTACAGCTGAGTCCTTAGATGTGTTTCATTTTTTTTTTTTTTCTGGTTAATTTCTGCTTACTTTTTAACTATAAGAAATTACCTCCCTCACTCAGGATGAATATTGAAACTCTATTTATTTTTAGACAAGTCTATTAATGCTATATTTACTGTTCTGCAAGATTAAATTCTTTAGATAATACTTTAGAATTATAAATTACTTACAGATACATTGCTATGTCAAAATTAATCATTGCTTCATCTAAGAATATTGAAATTGTATTTAAACAATCCTTAAAGTTATAAATGACAGTATAGTCAAAGATAATATTCGATTATAACAGTAATTCATACTTGTGTTCTATTTTTATCATTTCACCTTCACAATGTTGCAAGAGAGGTCAAAAAAGGGAAAAATACTTTCAAGGGATATTTTTATATTAATGGCAAGAGATGTTGGATTAGATCCTATAGTAAAACTTTTTATCCTGTGAAATGTTCAGTGGTTACAGAGCAAAACCACGTGGTAACTACTGAGGATTCATAGAATGATAGGATTCAGGGTCAAAAAGCACTGTTTGTTATCACTAAATATTATGCGTGCATTATTGAAACTAAGCTTAATAACATCTTCTGGAAATAATGAGTATCACAGACAGGATTATGGTTTAGTGAAGAATATATTGAGTACTTCACAGAGAAATCAGGGGTTAAAACATTCATTTTGATTAAATTGTTTTCTGGAGAGTAAAACAAGAAAAGCAAAAACTATGGTTATTGCTCATATACATCCATACTTTGATGTTATTTACGTATTTACTCATAGATTAGTGAGATGTAGTGCAATAATTTTGCCATTCACTTCTTCAGGCTTTACATCAAGTTACGAGATAATTTAGATATTTAGTTTCTTAGATATATTTTAAGGTTATTTCCTGAAACTCTTGACCCAGAAATCTACTCAGCCAGCTGAGCTGCAGCCTGGTACGTGCTCTGTTATGACATAGAGCTGTGTCAAAGCAACCGCACTTGGCCAATTGCAGACAACTGTGTTTCAGTGTTGACTTGGTTACTGTGTGTTGACTCATGTCTCAATCCCTCAAAACCTTATAAGGTAAAATAATACTGCCTGTGAAGCATTAAAAAATAAGTGTTGCCATACTTTGCTGAAGACATGGAGCAATGAAAAAAGAAAATTAGTTCTTCATTCTTCCCTCATCTCCCCTCATTATTCCCTCATCTCCTACTAGGTCCTGAAAAACATTACTACAGAGATGCAGCTTCGTTGAGAGAAAGAAAAGAAATTATCTTTGGTGAAGCTACAGTGCATAATCCGGGAGAAGATGCTATAAAGCAGCTATACTTAGGAGAGAGAAAACTTCAGTTGCAGGCCAGGACTGATAGAACTTATTTAATTCTGGCAGCTGAACTGTATAAGAGGAGGATCTCAGACTTAAAGTAGGACACTGAGAACTGACATGCAACTTACTTAGTGTATTATGAAAGCATGCAGAAGAAATATTCACCAGCCAGCAGTAGTTTGGTTGTGGACAGTTGACAGATGAGAAAAAAAAAAAAATCACCATTTCACAAAAGTGACAAATTCAATTTTTCTCCTTTTCCAAGCATCTCTAAAAGCTGCATATCAATATGCAGTTAAAATCTAAAAAACAAGGCTTTGTAATTTTTTTGCCTTAATTTTTACATGAATTATGGTGAGGGAGGTTGAGATCTTTATATACCTTTACGCTATAGTATAGCTCAGAACTGAATCCTGATCTTCTAAGTCCATATCTGAATTGGGCTACACTTCTGCCTTCTCTGCATCCTAGAGCATTACCACTCCTGGACAAGTAGCCAGAATAGAAGGAGAGAGAGCTAAAAGTATTTGTGCCCTGATTCACAGAAGTGTTTTGAAATCTAGCTTTGATTTAGACACCCATCTGAAGTGAATGAAAGACCATGGAACTGGAATACCTCTGTTGTTCACTGCCTGTGGGCAGTGTGTTTTGATTTCAGCTAATCTATGCCTTATGTCCATGATGGCCAGCCAGTCTATCAAGATTGATCATATCAGGCATAATGGCTTTTTCATGTGGCTACATTGCCACTGAATCCCCAAAGCAGTATAGCCAATGTAGTTCAGTACTGAAACAATCCTACTGAGTTTTGCTGAGCCTCTGCCAGCCCATGCAAAACCAGACTTCACTGCAGTGTGGGTACAGTACAGAAAGAGCTGATCTTAGTTCTGGTGGACTTAGCTCAGATCTAGAGCAGCGGTATTACTAAAACTGTCCCACTCCACGTTTGTTTAGGAAGAGCAGGCAGCAGTAAGCAGAGACTAACCCATAGAGTGAGGTGCTGTGCTCCGGCAGTCCAGACTCCTGAGTCCAAATTCTGATCATGTGCTGACAACAATGCATCAGGAGGTGATCTAGGTATGCACTATCCCTCTATGTTTTCCTGGCTTCTTGGTACAGATGTCTAATTCTGCAGAAAAATACCTTGCTCCCTGAGAGACTTGCTCTAGGTGCCCAGGGATGCAGAGTGCAGGGACTATGCAGGCAAACTATTGATCTAGGAATGGGCAACTTGGCTCTACAAAGTCTGCAGATAAGGAAACTAAATTTAAAATTGGTGAGATAGTCTATCCTATGGGTAAAGGAAGATAGTGGAAAATAATAAGTGAAAAACTTCTTTTAATGAGGGATAGGCATGTTATAAACAATTCCTTCCAAAGCAGTAAGAGGAAACTCTTAATCTAGCTGTCGTATGCAAAAAGGCATTTTCATTTTTCTGCTTTTTAGCAAAAATAAGAATGTACTATAAGGCTCAGATCCATTTTTTTTCCAAATAGAAAGAGGTAGTAGCAGTACTCCAGTTCGGAACCTTCCCTACCTCTTCCACATGATATCTGCTTATTAGAATAATTTATCAAACTCTGTGGAGAAAGTAGTTTGAGTCTGTTTTTCATCATTTGGCTTGTGAGCATTTTTCAGATGGTGATCAAAACAAAAGACATCCTGCCCCTGTGGAAAATACATTTATACTCAAGATATGCAAAACAGGATATGACAAAATTCTGGAGAAAAAGTACAGCACTGCTGATACATGAGGTTCTGGTATAAATCATTCCCCTGCTCTGGGATTCATGTTGGAAACTGCTCAGATAGATGATTTGATGCCTCTGAACTCTAACAGAATAAATAGAAAGGAGAACAAAAAACACTGATTTACAGTGAAAATTAAGTCATGTATTTACACTGAAGAGTCAAGTCCTCATCAGGATCTGTAATTGTGACATATAATCTACTTTGAGTTTCTATCCAACAAGTGACAGAATTATAATATAGTTATTTCATCTGAGCTTTCCAGTTTGGACATGGGCTAAAACTTCTTGGTTAATCAGCTACAGCACTGGTTTGCTTTATTTTTTTTATTTTTATTTTTTTGTTAATTTAGCTGCTGTTCATAACTGCTGCTGTTTCTTTGCTTTGCATTTGAGGTTCATTGGTGTGTGATCTTTTTGTTAAAGTAACTTATAACGGCAGCGTTATTGTTAAGACAAAATCTAAATAGGTGGCAGCAGTATATAAAAATAAAGCATTATTAAAATGGGACATAAACTACTTCTGATAAAAGTATCTATATGATCTTGATGTTTTTAATAAAATTTCATATGGCTACTCCATAGTTCCTGTTATGCTTTTGCCTATAGCTGTGTGTTACAGGCAAGATCTATATAAAAGCAATAATAAAAACAGCTTCTCTTAAATAAAGCTTTTCATACTAGACAGAACTTGGAGGATGTACTTGTTCCTAAGCAAAAGTGACTGATGTCGTCAGAGGGATTTCCCACTGATGAATTTATGATGTTCATAATCAGCAAACAACAGATATCTCACCCACCTTGTGTACACTGTAACACCATTGCAGAGGCCATGGTGTTATCTTTCCTCATCAGTTAATCTGATGAGGAAAACCTAGTTTTCCTGTCCTGTGGCAGAGAATGGTTAACCCAAAAGAAACACATATGTGGGTCCTAAGAGTTATGCAGTTTCATGACTACTGTTTTAACTGGTGGCCCTGGAATTCTACCTGAAAATTAGTTAAGTACTTAGGTTCCAGGGACAGCACTTGAGATGTGATTAGGGCAATCTGAAGAGCTCCATTCCTGCTGAGGGCTAGTGGAGAGGGGCTGTTGAACCCTAAATGAGCCTGAATTTCTGTGACTGCAGACACCTGTTCTGATCTGATGCAGGTGGGAGCCACCTACTAAGAGTGGATGTTTCCATCTCTTATTAAATAAGACTAACACCCTCTTTAAATGCAACTGTTGTAGAAAATGGGTGTGCTAAATAAGTCTGCAAAAGTTTGGTTATTCACTTTCATTTCCTTTATTTTTGCTTCATTCATTCCAGTCTCAATTTTCCAACTCCCAGAAAAATCCCCCTAAACAAAACATGGGTTAAGACTCATGCCTCAAGATGTATCACATTGTAGAAACTTAATTTCTGGATTCTAGTAAGTTTTAAGTTGAATATGGTGCTAAAACGCTTACAGCCATTTGTACTTCGATCAGAAGAAAAACTAAAGTGCCTCAAGTCCTGTTTTAGGCTTCAGAACTAGTCAAATTAATCATTTAGTACAAGGTCTTAAAAAGATCTTTCATTCCAGCCAAATGTGGAATAGTGATGACTAAATATAAAATGGATATATTATAATAAAAAGCTTATAAAACAGAATAAATAAGAAACAGACAAAATCTATTAATCAGATATGTCATAAATGCTTGCTTAGCCATACAGGCACAGATTATGAAGTTCTAAAATCTACAGAGCCTAATTATTTCAAGTATTGCAAGACAAGCGCGAAAAAGCTTGAGTACAGTTTTTAACAAAGAAACTATATCAGCATCAAGAATCACCAAGAGCATCTGTTCCAGATGTTCATATTGTAGGACAGAGGAGATGCTTCTATGGACGCCTCAGTGTTTCTTTCTGTCTTCGTATATGGATGTGTGTTCGGGTGGTAAAGCTGACTCAGATCTATTTTCTTTTCTTTCACAAGATGTGAAAGACACATTTTCCCCCACAATCTTTGATTTCATTGAAACAAGCATCTTAAAACATGCTGAGACAGCAGCAAGCAGCAAGAGTTAATTTACCCATTGAAATGACTTAATCTCTGACACAGCCTCTTCTATATGCTCTTCTTTAATATATGGAATCTTCTCCAAGCCATTTTAGACTAGCAGTGGCATTGAGGTTACTAAATCAAACATGCTGGGCTAAGATGGAGGAAAACTTGTACATGAAGACTGACCTTGCAAACGCAAAGAAAAATCCTACAGAGTAGATTGTAAGGCCACATAACTTCTTTATCTCTTTATCATGAGCGTATAGAATTATAGAATACTTGGGGTTAGAAAGGACCTCAAGATCATCAATTTCCAACCCTGCTGCCATGGGCAGGGACACCTCGCACTAAACCATGCCACCCAAGGCTCTCTCCAACCTGCCCTTGAACACCACCAGGGATGGAGCACTCACAGACATCCTTAAACAACCCATTCCAATGCCTCACCACCCTCACAGTAAAGAACTTCCTCCTTATATCCAATCTAAGGATAACCATGTCAGCTGTAAGTACATTATGACTTAGCAGGTGAGGGTT
>JBCJKH010037162.1:0-10583 GCA_039877255.1 Loriculus beryllinus | reverse complement strand
TCTACATTTTCAGATTCATAAGTTGCAATAGTATAGAAGTTGTGCATGGGGTGATTTTGTTTCTAATTTTCATATGGGAGAATTTTGGATGCTTTTATATATAAAGTATTTTAAACTAGTGCATAGTCATAAAAAATTGGAAGATCAAAATTTTCAATGTTTTCAGCTTCTTGGAAAAGAAGTAAATTTAAACATGTTCAGTGTATGAATCAACCACTTCTTGTCACTGAAAAAACCCTACATATTATTTTATTCTCCAAAATTGGCTGTAAAGACAGGTAAGTAATTTTACAGACGTTTTGCATGAACAGAACACTCCAGAATAACCAGAGAAGTCAGGTAAAGGTGTCTCTTTGCAAAAAATATCTGTACTGTAATGATCAATCCAAATGTAAAATCCCTCTGCTTTAAAATATATTGTTTTCCAAACTAGTAGTTATGTGCTTATACAGTCTTGCTGGGCATCTGTTCAAGAAAATAAGACTTAATGTTACTGCTTTTGCTAGTTATTCAGAATAAAGAGGATGTTCTTCCAAAGAGTATTGGTATTTCTTGTGAAAGACAGTGGAAACCTTGCAGTTAAGTCTGCAAAACATCTCATCTTTAAAATTAATTAAGATTAATTTTTCAGCTTAGGTTAAAATAAATAAAATGGACACATAGGGATCAGGCAGAGCTGGCTGGGAAGTGCTGCTAAGTTCAATTCAACCTTTTAGGCCAATGGCCAAGACCAGATGCTCAGCTGGTGTGAATCTTCATAGCTCCTCCAGGAACCTACTAATTGCGGTTTTGTTTTCAATGGCCAGAGTTCTGCGGCAGCCTTCTTTGTTTCATTCTGGTAGCATATTCATAGCAAGTTTTATGAGGTGGTGTTCTTACACTGTTTAGCTGCAAAAGCTAAGTAGGAACTAGCAGATGAAATGGAAATTCTCAGCCTGTGCCTCTCACAGAAACTATTCGGTTTTTTTCCCCAGTACAGTTGCATTGGCCATGACTTGCTGGAAGTCTCAGGAGCAGTAGTCTTTGCCGTTTTGTAACTTCTGTACTTCAGTAATGGCTGCCACAACAATGACTAAGGCAGTGATATTAAAAAGTTCTGCCTAATCACTAATTAATATTTACTGCTGCTCTTCTCATCAGTTAAGGTGGATAGCATGGGAGGGGGTACTACTTAATCACAAGTTATGTGAGATTTCCCATTATAGTTAATCTGTTTTCTTAGCTGGTCATTCTTTTATCTAGGTGATTCATCAATACTAAAACATTGCACATTTCAATACTTCTACTCTAGACATTGCAATCTATATGAAACACTCCTCAACCATGTAGGAACACATTTCCAAAATTACATCACATGCCCACTACACACAGAAAATGGGATCAGCCGGTAGTATAGGCTCTGCTGAAATGCACATGAACACTTTGTATGAAACCTGTGCTTTCCTTTTCATGTACATCTACAGTTCAGGTTTCCTTCTTAAGTTCTTTATGCCTTTAGACTGGTAAGAAATCAGTCTGTGGAAAAAAGGAAGTGATTGTGCTCCCATACTCAGCACTGGTGAGACTGCATCTCAAATACTGTGTTCATTTTTTTGCCCCTCACTACAAGAAAGACATTGAAGTGCTGGAACATGTCCAAAGGAGAGCAACAAAGCTGGTGAAAGGTCTAGAGAACCAGTTCTGTGAAGGGCAGCTCAGGGAAGTGGGGTTATTTAGTCTGAAGAAAAGGAGGCTCAGACTTTATTGCTCTCTACAGCTACCTGAAAGGAGGAGGGAGTGAGATGGGGGTCTGTCTCTTCTCCCAAGTAACAAGCGTTAGGACAAGAGGAAATTGCTTCAAGTTGCACCTGGGAAATTTAGATTAGATATTAGGAAAAATTCCATCTCAGAATAGGGTTGTCAGGCACTGGAACAGGCTGCCCAGGGAAGTGGAGGAGTCACCATACCTAGAAGTATTTAAAAGATGTGTAGATGCAGTGCTTAGGGACACAATTTAGTAGCAGACTTGGCAGTGTAGGGTTAATGGTTGGACTTGATGATCTTAAAGGTCTTTTCCAATCTAAATGATTCTATTCTAAGTGTTTAAGGATTCTTATCAGCACCAAAGGGGAAATATGTCATCTCAGTGACAGTCTTGAAACTTCTTTTGTCCCACAGACACAAAGACACAATACCTCCTAGAGGCCTTCCATTACAAAGAGCTTTTACTTTACATAGGAAATATGGAAGCTTAAAAGAAAACAGGACTTTTTTTCCCCAAAGCTTTGGAATAACAGTGTATTGCACCATTGTGACATATTTTGCTATATAACTTTTTCAGCATAAAAAGAAGAAAATATTTTTTTTTCATTTTATTTTTGTTAGACATTTTCATTTGGTGTTTGTTCTCACTGTCCATGAACTCTGATAACATGTAAAACAAATCCTTACTGCTGCCCCAGACCTGCAGATTGAAAGTACCCAAACATACATATCTTTAAGTGTTTTGCAACTGAGTCACTGAAGTTGAATACAGAGAGGCTGTTGCTAATGTATCACACCCTGAATTACTGTGCTTTGAAACTGCAGCTTTAACCTTTACAGGGCAGAATTATTTGTTTTGCAGCTTGCTAAAGCACAAGGAACAGAATAAGCTTAATAGGAAAATACAACTATAACATTAGAAGGGAGATCTAGGAAGAATTCTGGACTCAGAACATTTGTTCTAACTACATTTAGGTCAGACTTTTCAGTTTGGTTGATAGTTTTTTTGGATTGGGTTTTTTTGGTAGCAAAAAGGCTCAAGAGGCCACCTGCATTCCTTGAGCATAAAAGTAGCAGGTTTGAGCTATGAAGGTAGTTTTCAGCTGGTCAGTCTGGCCTACTGATGGTGGGATTTTTCTTAAGATCTGAAATATCCCCAAAATACAACTGGTTAATATATGAAAGTTCATCAGATAACTGATGCCCAGAACATACATGTTTGGAGCCTATTTTGGTAGCAGTTATGTAGGAAAGCTCTAGTTTGAGCATTAATCCATTGGGGTTTTTCAAGATGTTAGCTAAACTTGCATCTATCTTGCAGAATGGGAGGATTCCTGGTTCATCACCACCATGGTGTCAGGCATTGAAATAAACTTACTTCCTTCTCTTGAAGAGGAAAAAACGTATTTGTGGAGCATGTTGTTTTATCCATGGTTCCTTACCCAGCAGGCCACTCTTACTTACCAGCATCCTCTTGATTTGTGTACCTCATTTTGAATCCATTTCAGTTTTCTTGGAGACTGTTTGCAAGCAATGCTTAAGAAATAGGTTGTTCTTCATTACAGTACTACTGGTATCCTCAGCCTCCAGCAAATCTAAGGGTTAGAATTCAGGTACTTACTGAAAAGATGACCTGATTTAAATAGAAGTTTTTTTCAAAATGCAGTGATCTGGGGGCATTTTTCTCCAGTTTAAAGAAGCAGATGTTTACTTGTTGTTCTGATCACCACCAGTAAATTTTCAAGAAGCAACACTCATCTATGTTGCTGCAAGATTTGATGCATAACCAACATAAGAATCCACATTTAAAAAGGCAGAGTTTTCAGCCACATCAGTAGATCCAGGACCCAGAATTACACCACTGGAGGTTTTCCATTTTCGCAGTTTAAACTTCTATCAGAGCAGTGTTCCAACAAGCTGTGCATCTACCAGCAGGGCAGGAGTTCACCTAATTTCAAACTTCATTAAGAATAAAATTGTCCCTGCATTTTGAAGCAAAAATACTTTTTTTTTTTTTTTTTTTTTAATAATTGCAGTTCTGATATTAATTGTTCTTTTATTCTTTCATGCATCAGAAAGATTTGGATTCTTCAGGTTTTTGTTTTTGTTTTACACCTTCATGGACTGCACCTTCATGAATTCACCTTGCTTTGTATAGCACCAGCACCCTCAGATTGCACCAGCATCCGTAGTAGGACCATGGGGAAGAATGTGTAAGAACTGTGGTGGACATGGTCTGGCTCTTACCAAAAAAGATTGTGAAAATGTCAAAGACATGGTTAGCTAATCTATTTTCCTCCTGCCTCCCCTCTCCACTGTTGCCACAAACAGCCTGCGTACTTTAGAGAAGCCAAATGAGAAATGGGTTCTATTAATATCAATGAGACTTTGGTGCCTGTATGACATTAAGCGGTTAAGCTCTCCTGAACTGAGATATCTCTTCCTGCCTTTCCAAGTCATGGGGACGAAATGGTGATTCTTTACTTCCCAAGTGCATTCTTAATGATTTCTGAAGTTAATTCTTAATGATTTTTCTCTTAACTTGCAAATGATGGCACAGATCATATGTTGGGTAAAAAGTAGTAATGCATGCTGATACCTAGAAAGTGGGGAGATTATGAGGCTTATGCTTCTTTCTATCTTCAAAATATTTGTTTGTATAAACCTTGTTTTTGTGCTGCTGAGCAGATTTATTACTGTGGACACAACTGGCTTTTAGCTAGTATCAGAAAGAGAAAAACCACTGTCACCTTAATGCTGACAGATTTGTCAGTACTAGAAGAAACAGATGGGTTGGAAGAGAAAAAATTAGAAGGGGAAAATTTGAGTCTTGCAGTTAGTAGTTAGGTCAGTTTCGAAAGAGAAAAGATCCATTGTGCATTTTGAGCATAAAGTTTTACTTTTCCTTGATGTATAAAACATCAGCTGGTTTCAGTCGAGTATCAGAATGCTTACACAATAAGACAGTTTTAATTGGTCATTCAATTGGCTAGAGTTATGATGTTAATTGAATTGTTTTCCCTTTGCAGGGACCTCAGGGGCCTCCAGGACAAAAGGTATAGTATAAACAACAATACTGTGAAAGTGATTATTCCTGCTGGTGCCAAATTGCAAGCAGAAAAGGTGAATGGAATTAGCTACTGTACACTGCATTGAATCAGTTAGTTTAGGCTCTGAATTTTGTTTTTGCAAAATGCAGCCATATAATGTGAGACATCAAATTTCTCATTTCCTCCATCTTAGGAAGTCCAAGCAATGCAGAACAGACTGTTTTCAATCTGTCTGCTTAACTTTCAGGTGAAAAGGTTGCTATAATTTTCTTATTTGTGCACTGGTACAACTAGGAAACCAGTGTTAAAACGTTGTGAAAGGTGGGGAGGTAGAGTTTCTGATTAAATACATGTCCTTAGTCAAGTAGATCAGTGCCATATGACTAAAGAATTGACCACCAGAAACAAAGGACATAGGTGTTGCTGATAAATGGGGTTTGCTTGATGGTGTTCAGGTGGTCTGCCAGTATCTTCCTGTTCCTTCAGTAACCCCAGACCTGACTTCCTGGGAATGCTGTCAGCATTATTTACACTCATTAAACCTGACTGCCTCAGTTTGATGTAGTGAGTTTAGGGTTTATGGAATTACACCATTATAACAGTCCTAGTATATCAGCAATAACAGCTAGTAAGTGCCACTTTTCCAGCATCTCACACACACACCACCAAGGCAAGTAATTTTCTAGTTGATTTCAAGAGATTAATAAATTGTATGGAAGATATTTAATAAAACAGGCTTGAAATGTATAAAGAAAAAAAAAGATGAAATTAATAAGTAGTATTAACATATGTGAGAAGGATTCCACCTCTTTCTTTTTCTAACATAATGTTCTTTAAGGTAAAGATTTGTTTGCATTTGTTCAAATGGAACTGTTTGAACAAAAGGAAGAGAACCTTACTGATATGTAAAAATGTAATCCCAAGGCATATAAATTCATGGAAAGCATATAAATTCGTGGAAATTTGTCAGCTGTGGGCTGTGCAGAACTTGCAGGCTGTAGGAGAGGACTACCCATCATGTTTCACAATGCAGGAATGCGGCATTTTAAAGCTATGCTGATGTCTAAGTTACCATTTAAAATTATGCCCTCAGATTCGGGGAGAAGGGTATTTTACATGTACAGCATCAGAAAAACTCATGTGCTGATTAGCTTTTGAATATCTGATAACTTGGTGTGGTAGAATCAGCTGTATTTACAATCCCTAACATTCTATGTCTCATAAGAAAAATCAACAGCTATAAAAGACTGTCACAGAGAGCAGGAACTGTTATGATAGTTTATTGAGGCTGCTTGTTTAATGCCCTCCCAAGCTTTGTCTTCTAGTTTTCCAAAAAGTTATAGAAAGAAGTGGAAATTTTCACTAGGAACCCTTGATAGTCATGACCATGCATCCAGCAAAAAGAGGTAACACAAACACTAAAATGGAAGCTTTGTCAGTAAGGGGAGAGCCTTCTAGGTCATGGAGATGCAGTGGGATGCCGCAGTATTATTTCTTACTGCTTTATGGCTCTGTTATGAGCTGGAGCCCCTTGGGCATTCAAATGTTGGAGTTTTTTCAAGACCCTCATGAGTTGCTTCTTTTTGTTTTTTCTCAGGATTTCTCAACTCTATTCTTTGGCAAACATGTGCATTCATTCTGGGTACATGCTTCTGGGCGTTGGTGCCCTTTGACTAATCCATTTCTAGTGAAACCTCCAACCAATATGAATAGATGGGGAAATGTCACGCACTGATTTTTTTTTTTTTTTTTTTTTTTTGGCTAAAATAAAAAAAAAAAAAATAAAGCAGGGCATAAAGTGATTCACAGGGTGCTTATTTGTCTTAAGGGTCCCATGAAACTGCCCACTTCACTGTTGACAGAGCCTCTGCTTTTCCCAGTCCCCTGGCCTCTTTTTAGGGTGCCAGCCTTTCAAATACAGCTATCACGCTTTTGTATCCTATTAAGTTGTTTATAAATGAAAAGTAATGCTCTCAGTTTCCTTGCTGAGCAACACCATTATTGTACAAAAAGAGGATAATGTTGGATAAGCACACAAAGTGTTCCAGCTTTCTTCATGCCTCAGGTTTTCACTGAACATCCGTAACAAGTCACACAAGTTCCTTCAGAAAAATTGTCCATCATATAGAAACTTGTAGTGTGATTGCTTTGTAAAAAGATCCCTCGGGCATTACAAGTCAGTATTAATATTTTGCTTTCCTCTTTGCTCCTTGTGTTGGCTTTTAATTTTTTATTGCCATAATACGGATGTAATTTAAGAGTATCTGTAATTTGCACTGTCAGGCTGAATTGTTGTAGATCATCTCTTAAAAGCCTTAAGATAGATTGATGCTACTAGTTATTGGGGTTGAAGTATCCCTCTTGAAGCATGAATAATTTTGTTCAGGTGATACGTTTGTTTGTAGGATCAGTCTCAAAATTTATCAAAAGCATTAAATAGAATTGCATTTTAATTCTTACATTTCTTGTGAAGCATCCACAAGGTTACAAAGCTTGAAGCTTGTTTCTGAAAGAGGCCATACAGTGAGACAGTCACTAAAATGTGCAGCATGAGAACACGTAGAATTGGTATAAGATCTCAAATTAGCATCCACAAGGTTACAAAGCTTGAAGCTTGTTTCTGAAAGAGGCCATACAGTGAGACAGTTGCTAAAATGTGCAGCATGAGAACAGGTAGAATTGGTATAAGATCTCAAATTAAAAGAGAGCTCAGCTTGGATACATATTAGTTTTGGAATAATTTATTGCAGTTACAATAAGCAAGCATTCGCCATTATTTCTAAGCACTGTATTAAGAGATGAAAGGTTTCATGACCTGTTTAATTTGCTAAATGCTGATGTCTGTTTCCCACCAGGGTTCTGTCGGAGTGCCTGGTGTTCCAGGGAGAGACGGACAAGTGGTGAGTTTGCCATTGCAGTTATTTATGTAGTTGATTAAAGACACTTAGGGCTTGTTCACATGAGCAATATGCAACCTTGCATCCAGACTTGTGGTTTCAAATTGGCTTAATAGAAAAGACTCTACAATCTGATTTGTGCTCTATAGTAATTTTTTCTAGTTATACTTAGACAGCAAATGTAATTAACTGAGCTGAAAGTCTGATGCCCGGATTTGATGATAACTGATAGGTTCCTGAGAGAAATGTGTATTACTGGTGTGCAACGTTAAACAATATGTTTACAAACTTAGTTTTTTCTGCAGATTTTTTAATTTTTTTTAAATTTTTTAACTCAGTACCTGATGCGAACACGTTGATATTGAGTATTTATACAGAGCTAATATATTGTTAATACAACCAACAGATAGAGAATAAAGGCAGACTGGAAACATGTGGAGAATGATGTATATTGAAGTTGGAGATAAAAATGCAGAGAAATAAATCAAGCAGAAATATTCTTGAATGCAACTGGGATGAAATGTTAACTCAGGCATGTCAGTGTCATCTTTCAGTGCCAACACCAAGTTAACTCACAGTTCAAAACAGCCATCCATAAGGAGGGGTCGCAGTAAAGCAGGAGGGCTGTTTCACGGCATTGCTAAGGTTTGTTGGCAAATCTGGATGGTGATGTTTAAATACTATCACTCCCTGAGAGTAAACAGTATTATCCATCTGTTGTTCTCACAAGGACTATCATTCCTAGTGAACTTGAAAAGCACTAGCAGGGAATGCCAAAAGGAAAACGTATGATATTACAAACATGGTTATTTACTGTGTTGAAGCAGCGATAGGTGGTAGTGTATAAGGTTCACATCATACAATCTCTTCTTCTGTCTCTCTCTCCAAAAGCCCTAGGAATAAATGCACTAAGATATTTCAAATATTTTTTAATTTCTCTTTCCTAACAAAAAGGATGTATTGTTTCTAATAGCATAATATACAATATTAGACCTATGTTTTGACAATGGCTGCAAGAAATGATGTAGTAATAATTGGTTTTTTCACTTTAGTGATAGTGACAGTGCTAGAAATCTAGTTTTTAAATATTCAGAATATTATGACTACTGTGGAATGACAAAACAAACCAAAAAAAAATTAGAATTAGCTATATATAGCATACAAGTGATTATAAGAAAATATTATAAAAAGAAAAATTGCATTAAGACTGGACATTATTTTCCTTCATGTTTTATAGCCACATTCAATTGCAATAAAATGATAGACAGTAGTTGCCAACACAGATGCTGTTGCTCCACATAATTCAAGTAATTTTTGTGACCAAAGTATGTGTGAAAAGCCAGTGCAAACACATTTTCTAGCATAATTTCCTTTGGACCTGCAGGAAAACTGGACAACGTGAAGCTGCAAACATAGAATCATAGAATAGAATCATAGAATAGTTAGGGTTGGAAACGAACTTAAGATCACCTAGTTCCAACCCCCTGCTATAAGCAGGGACACCTCACACTAAACCATGCCATCCAAGGCTTTGTCCACCCTGGCCTTCAACGTTGCCAGGGATGGAGCATTCACAACTTCCTTGGGCAACCCATTCCAGTGCCTCACCACTCTCACTGGAAAGAATTTCTTCCTTATATCCAATCTAGACCTCCCCTGTTTAAGTTTTAACCCATTACCCCTTGTCCTGTCACTACAGTCCCTAACGAAGAGTCCCTCCCCAGCATCCCTACAAATGTCTCTCCCTCCCTTTTAAGTACTGAAAGGCTTCAATAAGAGAGCCATCTCCCCTCCATGTTTTACCCATCTCTTCATTACAGTTAGATACGTTGGACACAAAGAGTCACATCTTCTCTTCTTCATGTACCCAAACCCCATTGTTCTGCTTTTGCAAAGCCATATGGTCTCAGCTCCCTCCCCCTGGAAGCAGCACCCAGGTCCAGAAGAACCCAGAGCTGCAGGGCAAGGCTAAAAGAGGGAGTTGCAAAGAGGAAATGAGTAAAAACTGGCGTGTGCATGGGCCATGTTGTCTTCTTGTTGACTGCTACTGATCCACCCAGAGCCCCAGACAGTGACAGCTAAGCCAGGACTCATCCCCATGCTCCCTGCTGTGCAAACCTGGACTGCCTGCACTTGTAACCTTATGGATGGACAGGGAGAAGAGGACAAAACCCTTTCCAGGCTCAGAAAATCCTACTGGATAACATAGCAGGAATGGGCTGAAATACACCCTGGCTGCAGCTATGAAGTCCAGGACTGGTGGTTCTGAGATGACACCCACTGGTGAGGATGAACGCTGCAAGAAGGATGAGGTATCTTGGCCATGCTGCTTTGGAAGAACATTGAGGTGGGTCTTCAGTCTTGCAAGCTGTCCTTATGAGAGCAGATTTAGCTAGAACACCAAAAGTTATACTCCAAAAAGTGAGTGCACGTTGAACTGCAGCTTATGGGTGGCCTGGGACTGAGTGTCCCTCCCACCTTCATAAATGTCCATTTGTGACTACGAAATGTAGACCAGCATGTGTGTACCAGCAGAGCATTTAACAGACTTAGGCATAGGCAAGAGTCCTGCTAATGTCCAGTTGTGCTAAGCGGTCGTATATACTCCTCCCACAGATGGCATAGTACATGGGTTCTTGCCCCAGAAAGCTTATGATGAAGAAGACAGCAATTAACATGGAAGAAAAGGGGAGGAAAAAAGGATGAACCACTGAAGAACATTAACAGGGACAATAACTCCAGCAGGAGCAGCCGTAATATGTGAGTCCAGGGAAGATTGTAATAGAATCCCAGCCAGGTTTGGGTTGGAAGGGAGTTTAAAGCTCCTCCAGCTCCAAGCCCTGTCACGGGCAGGGACCCCTTCCACTGGAGCAGCTTGCTCCAAGCCCCTGTG
>JBCJKH010037161.1:0-18361 GCA_039877255.1 Loriculus beryllinus | reverse complement strand
GAGCATTCACAACTTCTTTGGGCAACCTCTTCCTGTGCCTCACCACCCTCACAGTGAACTTCTTCCTAATATAGAAGTCTGTTACTAAGGACTGATTTAAACAACATTTTAAATCCGTGTATGTCAAACAGCATGAGAATGGAGAGATAAATGGTATATAATAGATGAGCCCTAACTGGTAGGCAGGATAAATGGAAAGCAGGCTATTTTACCCATAAGGAGCACTGGGAGCCTTAATAATAGGACATTTTGGAGAGCAAGCAAAGCCTCAAGCCAGAGGCAGACTGGTGGAAGGAAAGAGCTCCAAGATCATACGTGGTGCTCTCACAGTGTTCAAGGTCTGGAGGTTTCCTCAGACCCTTTTAAGGTGTTGTCCTGACCAGGAGATCGCCAGACTTTGCCTGAGAGCACCAGAGCAATGACCATGAGCACCAGAAAAATCCAGAGCCTGATGCTTGGTATCTCTTGGCTCAACCCACATGTCCATCTCCTTCCCAGGTCTTGTATAAACTCTCTATCATGTAATTCAGCTGGCCAAAAAGTTCTCCTTTGCATTGTTTTCAGTCTATGCCAAAAGAACTAATCTTCCTAATCCTAGAGAAGATGGTAAGATCACGCCATTCCTATACAGACTCAAGACCACTCAAGCCTGGCACAACGGGGACCTTCACATCCATCACTCAAGTGCAGGATAAGGCATCTCAAAGGTGTCAGTCAACACCTTTACAGCCAAAATCTGAGCCAAAGTCTGCTCCCGCTATTCCTCTTGTGCAGGATCTCAGGGAACACATCCCATCATGGGACACAGGGGCAGGGCACTGGCACCATTTCTTCAGCCACTGTTTGGCTGCAATACAGACCACCCTCCCCATTAAATGAGTGTTAAATG
Organism: Loriculus beryllinus; assembly: GCA_039877255.1. Lineage (NCBI taxonomy): Eukaryota > Metazoa > Chordata > Aves > Psittaciformes > Psittacidae > Loriculus > Loriculus beryllinus. Next base: position 17,472 of record JBCJKH010037161.1, on the reverse strand, counting down.
CATTCCCATTTTGTCTGTCCCTAAGCTGCTTTGAGTTTCTGGAAATATCCCGAACTTTAGCTACTGTTACAGCTAATTTTTTTCTCCTCAACACAACAGGCAAGTTTACATGACATCTTTATTACCTGTTAAGAGGCCACTAAATAGGAATTTATCTGTGAAGACAGATTACAATTATAGGGAAATGCAATAGAGGATGCTGTTAAAGGAAGCTTGTTATTTGAACACTGCAATTATTTACTCTTTTTTACTATATTTTCAATAAATATTTATAAAGATACAACTTGTTTATTGTTCTCAGAGAAAGTAGGGAGAGGTTTCTGCAGTCAGGGCTGACTTATATTGAAGCATTTAATGTTACAAATGGGCAAGGTCACATCTGATTGCTTTTCACATTTAGCCCTTTGGATCAACAGAGCAGCTTTCATTAAGAGTAGCTTTGCATTAAGACAGACACTGCTCTGATATGCTTTCTGCTGAAGGACTATTTTTTTTATTGAACTGAATATGATGGGCTAGCACACACTATCTGTGTAATATGTAGTATAAGAAAATATGCAACAAAATTAAAACCTATTGGAGCAGGCTTTGGCTTACACTATAAAGTCCTGACTGTATTCTTGTCTTAAAGTACGACCTGAGGACCAATGACAAGGGCCCATTAAGTGTATGTATAATCTAGCACTCTCCTTATCTGGTCTCCTTTCATTTGCTCCTGAAGAGGAAGGTCACATCCAGCCTTCCGTCATCTCCATCCCTACTAGCAGCTGGAAGCAGGCAGGAGCAGGAAGGACACAAGCCTTGCCTTGCCTGCTGCCTGCCCTGGGATCAGTTATTCAGCATCAGTCCAGCACGGGCTAATGCCAAGTCCCACAAAAATTCATGGAACAGTTTCCCAACCGCTATTCAGGGCTCTTTTCCCTGCATCTCCGTGCCTGAAGTCACACATTTAGGCTGCTTTTAGTTTATGAAAAAAGAGTAAACACTGGCCAGGTCAGCTATGGGGTGAAATGGCCTGTCAAAACCAAACAGCTCCAGCTGTTCTCCTCCTCACCTCCCCGCTTGTAAATGGCTTTGAAAAAACTGGAAGCATGGGAGCAAGTTGTCCAAGATCATTTCTAAAGTGTATGGATCCAGCCAGTCACAGGTTTTCCTTTTTCTTTTAACATTTTTGTGGCCCAGCTGGCTAACAACAAACCCACAGCGTCATGCATTAACAAGATCATCTTAAACATTGCATGAAATTAAGTGGATCCAAAAGTCAAGCTCTTTGCGACTACAGTTCATCCAAGACAGGACTGACACTGTAAAATTATTCCTGTTCTCTTCCCTTAGTTGAGATATTCTTGAGCTCTTTCCTGGAGGGTTTTCTTATCTGGATTGGACCTATGGATGTTGGGGAAATTCAGAAGTGGTCTCCTAGACTGAAAACCTATGTCTATTTGTGTAAGAAGGTATGTGCTGTGTTGTTTACATTACACCAGCACTTAAACTTGAAACAGATTTGGCATCAGAAAGATGACACATAATGAAAATAATTAGATATCCCAGTATAAAAAAAATGAGATTTCTGCCCTGCATGGGCAAGTAAAATTAATCCTATAAAATATTTTCACACTGGAAACATCCAATTATATGCCTTTCACATTGTTCAGCTGTGCACATATTTTCACATTACTGATACCCATATATTCCCTGTTTTGTTGCCTTTGATTTCTCTGAAATATATGCCCATTAGATAGATTCATCTGCAAAGTTTGGCTTGTTTATTCAGTATTTCAGTAGGGTTTCCACTTAGTCACCCCTACCCCAAACTGAATAATGAATGCTTTTAACAACTTCTGAGTACATAAAATAACCTTTGCCCAATATAAGGAAGCCTGACCTTAAACACACTACTAGAATAAATCATTACCCAACAAACAGGAGTAATACCTCACCTCTTAGTACTGCACTGTCTGAAAGGGGCCTAGTGCCAATCTGGATAGAAATTAGAGACATGGAGTTAAAAGAAAAAACAACTTTCCTCAAAAATCAGATGGTATCTGCTGCAGTACAAGTATGACCCTCACAAATCAAGCAATTCCTTAACCAAGGGTCATCTCCTACAGATGTCTGTATCTCTCCCTCAGCAGAGAGTTTCTATCAGGTCATTTCATCAGTCCTGCCCTTTCTGTACAAGCTCTTTGCATTCATGTAATTTGCAATTCCAATATGAAGGCCAAGATGGAAACATTTCCAGGGCTCTTTCTGTGACACTGGAAACCCCATCACTGGAATCCCTCACCTCTGAACATGAACTTGACCGGAAGGCCATGCCTATAAGCAAGAGAATGGCATGATTCTCCTTGGGCACAACATTAAGCTCAAGTTAATTATTCTAAAAGCAAGATTAAAGCACTAAAAGGATGACATTTTCCTTTGATGCTGTCTTCGTTTATGAGCAATGTTAACTCACCATTTCTTTCGGGAAAATAGATTTGATAAACACGAGTGATAAAACCTTCCACCGTACCGGAAAGGAAATTTGCATAAATTTCCATCCTCTGTAAACACTGAAATATAAGAATAAAAACTCATCATGCAGTCGAACACCAACCCACAGGTACATACATTACATGTTATTACGTCAAATTATGAAGATAGATATCTTCGCATTTTCCAGCTGTACTTTGAACTCCTGTCTCTGCAATTTCTAGTGCATAAGAAGATGCTTAAAATCCCACATAATGACCGAATCAAGAAAGATTAATGTGCTCTGCAGCAGAATAAAGATCTCAGATCGATTCAGCTGAAAATATATTGCAATTGCTGGTAGTGCAAATGCCAATTATATTCATTAATTGCAATTATCATTTCTAATTATGTAGTATCATAACAGCATATTAAATCGATTTCTGAAGTAGCATCCTTTCAGGCTCCATATCACATCATAACATCTGTTCAAGACAATTAAGGAACCAGACAGTACAAACTGAAATAGGAACAGTAGGGAGAAAGACAGAGAGAGGGTGAAGACAGAGAGTTTTGATCATACCACTATCTCTTTGGGATAAGGAGATCCCTTACAACTAGTAAGAAATCAATGGGACCAGTGCCTAAAAAAGACAAGTTTCATGTTCATTACATCAGTGATGGCAGTCTAAGGAAGGGTGGTGGGAGTCTAGCAGGAAAATATCCCTCTACATGAGTCTGGAGAATGAGACAGACTGAAGATAAAAGAGACAATGAAAAACTGACAGAGCTTATTTAACCATTAAACTAAAAGCAATCAGTTTTGAGAGCCAGGAGTGTGAATGGGAAGCCAACCACTGCCGCAGGAGAGAAATGGGGCTTACAAGTGAGCTGGCTGCACAGTGCATTTCCATTTGTCAGTGACAATGTATGACTGCTCCTTGTCCTGAGCTTACCCCTTCCATGATGGCTGGGTCTCCTGCACACCTTTGAGATATCTGTTAATCTTCATGAGATCAGACTCGTCATCTCAAATAGCTGCTGAGGCCAGTTATTAGCATTATGGAAAAAATAACCTATTCCTTTATCCAAACTCCTCCTAATCAGCTGGAAATATGATCACTCTATCTGCCCTAACTATCCTCTTATCTGTTAATAAGAAACAGCTACTGCCAGCCCCTCTGCTATCTCCTTGTCAAACCTGGTGTTCATTGTCTGAACTAATTAAGAAATGTTTAAATCTACCTTCTCTGATACTGCTCATTATAATGAGTTAGGAGAGTTGTGAAAATACATCATCATTCAGGAGACATATTGCATCCCAAAGGCTATTAAAGATTGTTCTAAGCTACAAAGCCACCACTAGCAGCCCAATTCATGTAATCTTTAATAGCAAAAGCTCAGGACAATAAAAGCTTTAAAAATGAAAGTCTGCAGTGCCCACATACAGCCTAATCAGACAGGATGCCTGATTGTTTGGTGCCATCGAAACAAATGCAACCTAGCAAATTGCACAGGGCTCAAAACCTTCTCTCACCAAAAGATCAAGAGCTGTTATAGAAATTGAACCTACACGTACAAAGAGTTTATGTGCTTTAAAGTCACAGGGCAGACGCAGCTCTGATTAAAATAAAAGAAGTTGCACATTGACAACCACACCATATTATGAACGATTATAAACCATGCCAGCTCAGACAAACTTAAATTCCATCAGCACCTTCCCATTAATCTGCACCTGAAGGAAAATTACCTGAGATTCCTAAACTAATCCCAAATTCCCCTCTACATAGAAATTAATATTGGCATAACCATTCCATAATCCTTATTCATGTTGAAACAAAGACAGGCTTACTACTGACTTGCACAGCATGGATACAGACAGGCAGATCATTCTTACTGTCATGAAACCTATTGGATTTGACTTTGTACCTTGTGGGTGAGTGAACTCATGTTTTGAGCCTCTTCCTGCCCCAGATTTGTAGTGCTACAAAGAGAAAAAGAGAATATGGATTGTAGACGCAAATTCACTCCGGGAGCCATCCTATAGGGACAAACGTATTTTCCAGGGTGGCCTGAAATTGTGTTTCTCCCAATGCTTCTGTAAATCTCATTATTTGTGTGTGATTTTTGCTGGAGCACAGTCTGATGAAAGAGCACAGATAAACACTGGCTTGTGAAACATCTCTGTGAAACCAGTAAAACACAGCACAAAAAAGGCCAAAGCTCTGCTTCTTTCTATTGCCGAGGGACACATCTCCTGTTTCTCTCAGCAGGAAGCATACACGCATCCTGGAGCCAGTTCCCAGTTACAAATTACATCCCAGCATTTGACTTTTCCTGCCACTTCGCTGTATCCCCCAGGGCATTAGTTAAAAAAGCAACCCCTGCTTTATTTGGGTTTGCTGACTGGCAAGCGCGGAGCACTGGGCTCAGCTGATTTTAAACCACAGGAAATAATAAGAAATGGTAATATACATAAAGTGCTGCTGCCAACAAAGGTGCTGATAGATGAGCTATAACAAAATAGAAATATCACAAAAACAGTCAAAGAAGCAGCACATCATGAACCTAGAACTGGATAGGGGACATAACAAGTAAGGGGTAAGACATATCTGTTGCTATTAAATACAGGGAGGACTTGAACAGTTCTGAGGAAGAAATGGTTTTTGCACTCTTTGCTGACTATGCCAGCACTGAGCAGACTGCAGCAGCTTTAGCCAGGACTGATCTCTTCCCAGGCACTGTGAATATTCCTCTCTGCTCCTACCTGCAATATCAAAGGAGGTCCTTCTGTACTTCACTGGGATAATTAGGATTATATCATCATTCAATTATATGTGAGCTAGTTTCAACCTAGCTAGTGAAATAAAGCTAATCATAAAACCACACAACCGAGGGTCCAGACTATGACTGCGTTGGAAGTCCACAGTTGATGCCAGGCCGTGGTGGCATTTAAGCAGACTAGCAAAGCCAAACCATCACAACCATGCTCAGCAGTGCTGCATGTGCCCCACAGACATACTTAAAAAGAGACAATGTACACAATGGAAACACTGGAGGCCATGGCATGAAAACAGAGAAGTTTGGAAAGAAGGAGATTGTTACGTAAGCTGACATGTTCAGCTATCAGGTAGCAGCAGAGTCTGGTGGGGTAGCACCTCTCCTTCCATGCTACTGCAGGTATGTGCTGGTGTCAGCACACTTCTGAGATGCTTTTTCAAAGTGTTTCAATTTTTGGGTCCTTCCTCCCATCCTGTTTTTCCTCCCTAGCAGGGCATGGATGTAAGCTATCTGTTTCCCTACAGATAAGCATGGGACCAACCCTTCTACAGGCCCCCCTCTTAGCACCTCTGCAAGCCTTCACCTAGAAAATCCCTGTTTTTCATTTGAAGCATTCTTCCTTTCGGTCTGGTCAGCAGCTTCACCCATCCAGCCCCAAGGCAACACTGCCTTGCCAGTCAGCGCGTAGGTGATCCACCACTCCAAAACAGAAGAATCAGACTTACCATCCTTGCACAGTCACTGCTCAGAGTCAGAGCCAAGACAACAGTGAAAGGAGCAGAGACTTTCATCTTTGCTGTCCTCTCACAAAGGTTTTGTCTGGCAGAGGGAAACTTCCAAGGCTAGGCTGAGGCAGGAGAGTGAATCAGCAATGAGCTTTTGCAAGAGACTGTGATTTACTTGACTTTAGGGTATTTTAGTTTTCAAAGTAAGCAGAGCTGTTATCATTGTTAATCATTAATGTCTTTGTGGGTCTTTGTGGGTAGATGGGAATGCCATGTAGCTAGATACTCTCTTAAACCACAGGGAGTGAAGAGTTTACAAAGTGCCTGACCCTTAGAAATGATCACCAATGTGTTCAGTAAGCATTTAGGAGCACCTCCAGAGGAGCCGATCCAATGTTGCTTGTAATCAGAGACGATTTGCCATCCAGACATTTCTCATCTTTTTCCCTTCAGGAGCTAATTAAAAGCATGGTATAGCAATAACAAGAAACTTCAAGCAAGCCCACTCAGGAGATGACATTACATTGCAAAACACAAACCAGATCAATGCCAATATCAGACACAAGAATTACTCATTAACAGATGGTTACCTGCCCAGCTGTGACTTACAGCAGCAGCCTCTCAGCAATGGATTGGGAAAACTAAAAGGAAGGAAAACAGACATTACTCTGACAAAATGTTTTGTACTAAAAAGCTCCCTTCTGCAGCTGCCTGAGCAAAGCCACCTATGTGTTGTAAGTGCTTGGCTGAGATTGCTGCATGGCAGAAGCATTTCTAATAGGGATGCGGATGGTATTGCTAAAACTGAGATTTCACCAGTGGAGTCTGTTTCAGCCCCACCTTTCCCCACAGCCAAAATCTGCAGGTTTGGCTGGTACAACTGTGTCTGTGCTTGAGGCTTTTGCCAGCCATGTCCTGTCAATCACGGACCACACCTCTTCACACCCGAAATCCCCAGAGCCACAGCAAGGATACGATGCTATTTCCTTAAGCTGTGCTTTACCCTCTGAAGTTTACCCATCTACAGAACAGATGCTGTTGATTTGTGTTCTATTTCTTTTTAACCCAACAAAACCATGGCAGTAGGCTCCATAAGTGCAGTGAAGTTACCCCAGCACTGATTTTGCTATGATGTTTTATAATGTTGGAGGGGATTTCCACTGGCTGTGTTACCCCACTGCTGTGTCTGTTGTCCCAGGAACAGCTCTTGTTAGTATAATTATGGATATATAGGTTTATGGACAATTCTTTCCTACTGTCAGCAAGGTTTGGAACAGCAGGAGCCAGGTAAATGTGGAATTCTCTCCCCAAAATCAGGCAAAGAGAAACAAGCAGAAAGAAAATTCTTTGCCACTATGCATTGTTTGTTGCCTGAAGTTTTGAAATAAATAAAGCTTCACAATAGACTCTTTGAATAGAACTGCCTATTTTCATTTATTTCCAACATAGAAATAAGATGTACAGATATTCTGAGCTGGCTGCGGACACCTGGCAAAGATGGAACATAGATTTCTACTTCCTACACTCATTATTGACTTTGACCATCAAGCTTCAAGCTAGCAATGCTTATATGATGGCTTGTATACATCTGCTTATCCTCCAGGCTACTGATATTGTGCAAGAAAACAAAAAACATCCATCAGCTGCTATTCCATTCAGAGTTCCCAAAAGTTCTGTAGAACAAGAGGAGCAGGGGAGTGAGGATTTGACAAAGAGGAGAAGATGGAGATATTTCTTTAGAGCTGCAGAAATACCCTCTTCAACCCATTTCCAAAATAAAAACTATCCACTTCCATGACCAGAAACACTGCATTTCTGTGGTGACCAAGGCAGGTTGTAGGAGCGCATTTTCCCACAGCTTAAAGTAAGAAAGAGGAAAAGCAAGAATTCATTCTTTGTTCATGTATCTGCTCCTGGTTGCTGTAGTTTGTAGTCACTGAACTACAAGCAGGAGTTGCAGAATGTCTTTCTGAGGAATCACAGCTCTTAAGCATTTAGCTCAAACCAATTTGTCAACATAAGAAAAAGAAATCACCAATACCAGGAATCACTGCAGCAGAAAGGATGGTGCTGTCACAAAGCAAAAGGAAAACACATCAAAGCCAGGAGCTGCAACAGCTGTCAGAGATGTAGCACCATGCAATGGGAATTACCCCTGAGTAAAGTCTAAATAACAACTGAATAGCGATTTCAGGGCTCAGATAGATATGAATCATTAAAAAACCCTAACCATTACGTGTAGGCTGCCTGCATTGGGTCAGCAGAGAGGTGTCTGAACAAATCATATAGAGGAGATAGAATCTGAGGTGTGTTTTTCTGTAAACTGTGTTAAGTGATCAGTAATTCTTTCAGCTATTTATAACCAGGAGAAAGTCTGCCTGCCTTCATCAGGCTTCTCTTAGAATCAGTAATTACAAAATATGCCACATATTTTTTTTGAGAAACATCACATCTCATTGGCAAGAAACTACTCAGGAAAGCAAAGGTTCAGTTTTGATACTAAGTTCTTATAAAATTCACAGAATTTTGGGCACTTGGGAGTTCATAGATATGAAGAATAAGATCTTGGCTACAACTATTTTTGTGTCATCGTGAAGCTTTTGGCTATGAGCAGCACAAGGAGTTTGCATGGGGAACAAACCTGGGCAGAGAGAGCTGAGATGCAAGAATCATGCGTACTGGTGCCACAATCACTGCTGCTCAGATGGCTAACAGAAATCACACCTGACTTCAGGAATGGACTAACCAGAGACAAAGACAAAGACAAAGACAAAGACAAAGACAAAACCACTGCAGGCAGCCAGCCACCTCCTCAGCACACAGAGCATCCATGGTCCATGCCTGCAGCAGCCCTCTGCCAAAGACCAAAGAGCCACCCTCACATTCAAGATATCACCAGATTACACGTTGTTAAGACCTCCAGGGGTGCCTACCATGAAAGAAATGCCTCCTGCTGTAGAGAGATCCTGGTTTTTTGTATTGCTGCAGCAAAGAACCCAACAGCCTGAGAGACCCAGGACACTGTGCCAAAGCCATCAGCCCACAGGTTGAGTCAATAAGGCCACAGAGCTGCTCTCATTACTCCCCTCAAGTCAATCCACCTGTGACCCATTATTTCCAGAGTACTAAAAGAAACTTTCCATAGAGGGGGAAGAGAGTCAGGAGTATATGGAGCAGATATTATAACAACAACAAGAAAAATAATGATCCACACAGCATTCAAGATAAAGTCCCTAGCCTTAGATTTTTGACTTCATTTAGTGCCCATTTCAAATGAGGATATGTAAAATATTAAATAAAAAAAAATAAATGTGTGTGTGTACATATGTGCGTATATATATATAAAAATATGTATGAATATAAATATATATATGAAAGAGAGGTAATCTGGAAATTGGAGCTAGAGGAAAGACCTGGCTTTGGGGTGATGAATATTTGGCACCTCCAAGGCCTGTACCCTGTGCCACAATTCATCCCACCAGTGAAACTGCAGCTAGAGTCCGGTTCTTGTTGTCCAAGAAAATTCCCTTTTCCTTTCAAAGCAAGGCACATTTTGATACTTAACTTTGCTGCAAACAATATCAAACCTTTCCTGTGGAGTACACATAATCCAAATGCAGTTGAAGCCAGATTCAGCTACTGCTGAAGTCAGTGAAAGGTTTCAGAATAAGACTAGGAAGTCTTTAGTGTATTTACAGGCTCTAATCCTTACATATCAAAGACTAAACCCCCTCAATTTCAGCAATCATTTTTCCTTCTATATTGACATCAACATGGGAAAATGAAAAGGCAAATAAACACACAACAAATGATGAGAAAGAGAGAGGAATCTTGCTTCGGGGAATGCTGCCTTTTCCTCACTTCCCACATTTAATTCCTCTAAACTTAACAATAATTAATAAAGGCACAGACTGAGCCCAGACTCTGAGCTACTTAGCTGTAATGAAACTATATTAACAACCAACCTGAATCATTAAATATCAACAAAAACTAAATTAACTGTCAGCCACAAATATGAAATAATAAAATTGCTTTTCTTTTCATCAATTAGTTTAACAGACAGAAGTGGAAAAGACAAGTTTAAACACACGTGTATCTATTTGCATTCATTGCTACGTACCAGCTACCAAGCAGCCAGAGGGAGACTGCATGTCCCATGACTGCATGTTCATGTGTTCTCCATTTTTACATTTCCTGACCATTGTAAATATTCCTGAGAAATCTACCACTCAGATACCACAAAACTGAAGAAAACTTTAATAATGATTTATTCCCCCATATATTTTTGAAAACTTTAAGGCTTTAACATAGTAATAAGGTAATAAGGTTTACTTCTTTCAAAGCCAGGTTCTTCCTTTGTGAATGTAACATTGACAGCCAAATAACATGGTGGTTCTGCCTCTTGAGATGATCAGATTTCCAGGCTTCAGTTGCCATTATAGTTATGAAGGCCAAATTCAGCTTCCTGGATAAAAGAGAAATGCAGGCTGCAGCATCATTGGCACGAGGAACTAACACTAGACCTGATGTTTCTGCAAGTGTTCAGTGACCAAGGCATTTATACCACCTGATGAGTGCACCTCAATTAAAAGCAATTAGAAGTATTTCTAGCATGAAAAAGAAAACAATTTATTTATCTTTCGGGAAGGGGTAGGACACAAGTGATCATGTGTGGCAATTCCGCTCCTGGTGTACTAGCAAGGGACTCAGTGCCAGCATGAGACTGACACATAGATCATCCCTTCTTTTCTTCTGGGGGACCTGGCAATGATGCTGAAGACCTTGCTGTCACTGTCAGGTGGGATTCTCTTCATCTCTGTTGCCTGAAATCATTCTCGTTGCCCAGTCCTGGGAGCTGTTACCATACCTTAGCTGTCTCCATTAACTAATGACTATGCTAATCAGCAGAACTGAGGCTAATACTCATGGGCTCCAAGTCTAATGACAGGCATGGAGTGCATGAGGAACTTTTCCCCTTCCCTCTAACACCTACTGCTCAGGGCTGCCTTGACACTGGAAGACACAGCTCACATCTGTCTCTGGAAATGGTGCAAACTCAATCTGGTCACTCACATCTGAAACAACAGTATTCACCACTGCCCAAGAAAGTGAGCCTTCCACCTTTTCTCTGTTCTGGAGTGGTGCCTAGAGAAAAGCCATTGCATTCCTGTTGCTAAAGCCATGTGCAAAGGAAAAAGTTGAACCAATTTTGCTTGTTTGCCTACTTGTTAGGGTGGTGAGGCACTGGAATGGGTTGCCCAAGGAAGTTGTGAGTGCTCCATCCCTGACGGTGTTCAAGGCCAGGTTGGACAGAGCCTCAGGTGCCATGTTTCAGTGTGAGGTGTTCCTGCCCATGGCAGGAGGGTTGAAACTGGATGATCTTAAGGTTCTTTCCAACTCTAACTATTCTGTGATTTTATGTTATGATTCAACAAGAAAAAAGAAAAGCTTTGGCTCAAATAAAACTGAAAAGTTGAGTTACTCATATGGGCCTTAAACGCTGTAGCACACAGGTTTGCACATAGCCACACTGCAACCACAAACACCCCCTCCTCTCCATGGTAGCTTCAGAAATCCAAGGGGAAAAAGTCAACGTGGTTTTGGTTTCCCTGTCTGGATCAGAGTGCCGGTCCCTTCTCTCCTGCACCAGACTTTGCTGCTAATCTTGGCAGTCCCCAAGCTGCACATAACCTCTGCCACACCATAGCAGAGCAAAAAAATCCTTCTACAAATCATCCTCCACTCTGCTAGAAGCAGCAAGGCTGGAGAAGTGCAGCTGCAGGAGGCTGGTTGCTGGGCAGCTGGGATCCAGCAAACATGGGTTTGGCGCTGCTGTGCTTAGCAGATAATCCTGGGACAGAAAGATACGCCTTCACCCAAATGTTTACTCCTCCTCCTCACTCCTCTCACCTCCTACACTCCTCCGACACCTCCAGCAGCTCTCCTGGCTTCCCTCACCCGCAAGCTCACAGCTCTGGGGGTTTCTGCACTGATTTCCTTTCTCTTGTCTCCAGGGACTGAAAGTGTTCTCAGATCAATCACGTTTTTCTTTTCATTTCAATCCCTCATTGCCTCCATCCCTCCCTCATCCCCTGATATGTCGGCTGTGGATGCCCCATCCTGGCTCACAGCCTTGCTAGCAGCCTCCACTGCCTCACTACTGCAGAGCAGCAAAATGAATGTCTTCTTTTTGAGCGTGAGGCAGTGTGGCTTTATTGGGTTTTCCTCTTTCCCCTGTCTTCTGCAGAGCTCAAGGCCTTCCTTTGGCAGCTCTGCAAACCTCCATGCTACCATCACAGCTCCCCATGGAGATAGATCTGTCCTTGGACTCCTGGATTTTCTCTTTGTTGGTGTTAAACATCCCTCTTCACCAAAACCCACATTCTGGTGCTTATCTGCCACTTCTACTCTCTTATCTCACTGCTGCCCCCCCAGACATGGTCTTGCGTCTTCTCTTTCTACACCACCATGTCCACACTCAGACTAACCTGAAAGCATCAGACCTTGTCAGTCCCTCCCCATTCAAAGGGTTGCTGTACTCACCTCCCTTCCCTGGCCTGGAGCTCCGCAGCCTGTCCTCATGGCCAGTGCCCTGCAGGAGTGGACACAGGACCCTCGATAATGCAGCACCCAGAAGGTGCAGCCTTTCAAACAGGCTCTGCAAAAGCAGCAAAACCCTGAGGTATCCCCCTCTGATATCAGCACTCCTAGGAGGACTTTCCCCATTTTTTCTGCACTTTCCATGCAGATGTAGTTCCATTTCACGCACTCCTGCACCAGCCTTTCCTGCTAACATTTACGTTATACTCCAGAGGAATGTAACATACTGATGAGGCTGCAACTCTGTGAGCATGACTTCTTGTATACTTCTTCCCATTGGTACAGGTGGCTTTGCCCTGCCAGGATGCAATATCAGAAGACATCCTGCCTGTCATTTTACTCTTTCCAGTTGACTACTATTGTGTGCACTGATTTTGTAATGGCTTCATGCTTTCTTCTCTGTGAAATCACATTTTTAGCCAGATTCAGTCACTGCAGTTGAAGGTATATACCTGCAGCTGTGCTTACAAATATTTCTTTCATGCATCCAGAGAACTTTAGTTCTGATCTGAAAAATCAAATCATATAAAAGTAGCAATGGAAGAGCTGGGCTTGAGCTACAGAAACAAAAACAGATTGTGATTTTATACCCCTAATCACACAAATCTGTGAGTGGTTTAAAGCTCTGCTACAAGCCAGAATGTGCAGAACCTTCATGTACACACCTCAGACATGGATCTAGTTGCAAAAACTACCTGAGATTTTAGAGGTCCATTTCAAGATTGTACTTAGTTCATATACCCAGATGTCATGACATATCTAGAATACTATGCCTGCAACCAGTCTAGGATGTGTTTGCATGAAGAGACTGTTCCTCCTACCGTACGAATGAGAGTGGGAAGCAGGTAACTGCATTTCTCAGGGGCTTGGGTATAAACCCTTGCCGATAACCCTGGCTGAAACAGTAGGCCCATATACAGAGGCGTATGACTTCTTTTTTAGCCATGTACTCACTGAAAACTGACAAGAAGAGGTGTAGAGGCACCCACCTTCCACTGATGCCAACCCATTTAGGTAACTTCAGCACAGGCTGATTTGCAATTGTTAGGCATGTACATTTTTAGCTGTGCTCAAATTCCTGCTGTTCCACCCACTTTCTTCATTAGCATATTAGACGCCCCCATGGCTTACTTTAAAATGGTCTGTAAGTCAGGCAGGTGTGAGGGAAGGTGGCTCCACTGCTGCAGCTGAAGTCTCCCTTTCCGAAGTGGGAGAAAGCACTAACAGGGAAGAGACATCCCCACAGGAAGGACGACAGCCCCACAGCCTGCCTTGACTTCAGGGTTATTTCCAGGGTGGAGAGCAGAGTTCACAAACAATGCTGTAATTATCCTGATTCCAGCCTTAATAATATCCTGTTTGGAAACCTATATATGTATATATACACACACACATATCTTTTTCTTTTTTTCATGCATATACATGTATGGGAACCAGATGTTTCATTAAACATTCACTTTCTGCTTTGCAGGTAACCCATATGTTGAGGGTTGAAGTACCAAGTGACACCCATTGATCAGCCTTTTGACCATGGTGACCAGGAGAAGACACACAATGAGGTGCCCTGTGCTAAAGCAGCACCCTGCACAGGGGAGCACTCCCATCACTTGGTGTCACTGCAGCAGGCAGGGATGCTTGGACCCTGGATGTTGCAATATCATCATAAGGATACTCACCTGACATTTATCAATCTGTACTGTCAACCTGTTAATCTAGCACAGTGTTTGCCTAGGCTTTCCCTGGGGTTTTTGCATTGGTGACAAACCTCAACAAGACTCCCCGGGCTTCTATTCTCCATCTCCCTGCTGAAGCAGAAGCAGAACCCTTGGAGCTCAGTCCAGTGCCTTTGGAGTGTTTGGGAGAGCTGGTAAGGTGACCAGTAGGCAGAGGAATAAGTTTACCTCCTGGATGTAGGAACATGGATGTCCTTTACCAGGGCTCCCCTCTCACTGCATACAAAAGCCCTGCTGCTGATAGCCTTCTCTATTAGCCTCTGCTCTCATCTGTCCATGGTCTCATCCTATTGGACACTGCTGCACACTTTTTTCAGCAAATCAATAGGAATTCTGTCCCTGACAAAACCTAAAGGCCCTTTTTCCCACAGTCCCAATAGTAAGGCAGGCAGAGATGTCCCAGGAAGAACCTGAGTCCATCCTGGTGAACAGCCCTCTCCTCACTGCACAAATCCTGGCTTCAGAAGTGACCTGTGTACCACTTCCTACCTCACCGCTGGCCTCAAGAGCAGGCTTAGGCTGAAGATTACACAGTGTGGCCAATTGTATTTCCTTCTCTCTCTTCCCCCCTCCACTTCCCTGTATCTCCTTGCAGTTGCTGCAGATATGTAATTGCTGCTCTGTGTAATTGCTGCAGAAACAATCTGAGCTGTCATTGACTTACATTGTTCACACATCAGGAGAAACTGGCAGATCAGTCACCCCACCTAACTTCAGGGACCTCCTGCATATGTATTTACATCTGAGGTAGGTATCAGGGCTCTAAGTGTAATTAATGGAAACCTAGAAAACACTGAAGAGTGAAATCCAAGGTATGAGTTGTCTGTCCAAAAGTATGTTTCAACTCAAGGATGAAGCAAATCATTCTTTATATGTATGTACAGCATTAAACAATTAACTTTTTATATCCATAGACAATATTAACTATATCTTTAACATATATATAAAGTAATACCCGTTTAGAACACAAAGGCAGCTTTGAAATAGACACCTAAAGTTAGGCAAGAAGATCCAAACCGGGTTCTCCTAAAAGAAAAATCATGCTTTTCAGATCAGTTCTGTTAAATATATTTTGAATTAAAGCAGACTTTCTTTTGCTCACTTGAGGACCAATCCTGTTAATTTCACAGCTGTCTAGCAAGGAAAATTACATCTTATTGTACTGCAGAGTAAGTCCTTTCATGGTATAAGCTGACACCATAGCAATAAATAACAGCAAAATCTCATCACTCTGTATCTGTCCCTTTCCCACAGGAGCACAGAAAATGCCCAGGCAAGATGCAATGGGAGAACCAGCATTCTCCAGGAGATTGAAGCAGTGCCATGTGTTACCCATCACACCTTCCAACAGGAAGATGAACATCTGCCTGCATGTGCTTTCTCCTCCTCACCATGGAGTGAAGCTGCAGCATGTGTTGCTCTGGTTTTTCCAATACACACACACATTTTACTCAACACTCAAATGAGCAAGCACAAGATCACAGATACGTGCCCACCATCACTGATTACCTCTCTGTTGCAAACAAGTTTCAGCTAACTGTTTTACATACAGAGGGCTGATCTCAGTCAGGCATTGCCTCATCCTGCCCATAGAATTGACTCTGGAAATTTTTATATCATGGAAGAGGTTGCAGCTATATAGATATTATTGATATTTGAGTTCATGCTGTTTGTGTACTGGTAAATACCAGCAAATAGTTACAGAAAAAGATGTTTGTACATGTCTATAACTAAGGGACAATGATAATTAAAGGGTAGCTTCCATTCATCACCTGTTTTCATCTTTCCAGGAAAGAACCTAATCACCATGATAGACAGCAGTTACTTCTCTCAGGAACGGGGAGAGGCATTAGTTTCATTTTTTGTGCCCTGGTTGAAGACAGTGCAACTCCAAGTCTTTAATTAAATTAACTTCTAGCTGGTCTTTCCTTTATTTAGCAGCCTGATCTGGAATTGAGGCTTAAAGATCTACAGCAACGAAGTGAGATTGTGAACAAATCTTTGCAGGCAGAAAATCAAACAAGGCACAGGTTGGTGCATCCTGCCAAAGCAGACACAAAGTATTCAAGAATCCATTTCTAAAATTGGGATTTCTTGGCTTTCTCCAGTGAGGTGGGTGAGTGGTCATTACAGTACTCAGAATCATAGAATAGTTAGTGTTGGAAAGAACCTGAAGATCATCAAGTTCCAACCCCCTGCCATGAGCAGGGACACCTCACACTAAACCATGTCACCCAAGGCTTCCTCCAACCTGGCTTTGAACACCGCCAGGGATGGAGCATTCACAACTTTCTTGAGCAACCCATTCCAGTGCCTCACCACCCTTACAGTAAAGAATTTCCTTATATCCAATCTAAATTCCCCCTGTTTAAGTTTTAACCCATCACCCCTTGTCCTATCATGACAGTCCCTGATGAAGAGTCCCTCCTCAGCATCCTTATAGGCTCCCTACTTGCCCTGACACTTGCTGCAAACTATACGCACTTGGAAATGCTCTGGAGTACAGAAGTGGGATTCAGTATTGTCACTGGGAACTGGGACAAGATTATCATGTGGAGCAATACAGTGTTGGCAGGGACTTAGATGGGTTATGTTTCATCCCATTCCCATCAGTAGCTACTTTCTACTATTGGCACTCAAACTTCTGAATGCCCCTTTGCTCTGGCTCAGAGCATTCAAAGAACAGACAAAGAGGATGGTGAATGAGAAGGGAACGGTTTCAGGACCATTGTGTTACTGTATTCTGGTTAGTGCCCACAGACACTGAACTATGGGGCCCCCCACATTTTTCCACTCTTGCTTTCTATTAGACATAGCATTGGTACATTTTATCAGTGCCTGCTGCAAAGGCAGAGCAGTTCTGATTCATTTGTCCACTCAAAAACCACAGAACTGGACAACCCACCAAGACCATGCAGAAGGGGAGCCAGCAAGGATTACACCGCACCTGGAAAACATTCAGGTTTGCAATCCTTTTGTGTTGCTAGAATAGAGCAAGAGGAATTAAAGGCTAAAAACTTAACCCACTATTATTAAATTCCAGAGGATAAGCTATTCATGGATATCCTGGGCTGCATCAAAAGCAGCGTGACCAGCAGGTTGAAGGAGGTGATCCTGCCCCTCTGCTCTGCTCTCATGAGACCTCACCTGGAGCATTGTGTGCAGTTCTGGTGTCCTCA